>NIVC01000238.1:0-35000 GCA_002269645.1 Macrostomum lignano
TCGAGGTCGCAGGTGATGGCCTCTTCAGGAAGCTGATGCAAGGATTGCCAGAAGAAGCTGGTGAGTCGAAGATTCTGTTATCACTAGTGACTCTGAATGTTAAATTAATTCGAGGTTCCTTAACTTTGAGGTCCTTTGTGATTGAGTGTTGCAAGAACCGTTGCGTAGCCCACTCATTATCGTGATGCTACCACTGGCAAGCCTCTGCGAGTAGACTATATTCTGGCTCTGGCCCTTAGTCCTAAGCTGGAAGTCTCGCTGAGCTCCCAGCGACACCGACACAATGGTCGGGTCGTGGCCTAACTCTGGTTCGTTGTCAGAGTGGCCATGGATGGCTACCGATCCATCTTTATAAAAGTTGATCAGGCACGAATTACCTAGTGGCAATCTAAGCTCGACGTGAAGCCAAATGGCTAAGTGAGTGACGACTGGGTGCCAAGCGTCGTTGCACTCAATCTTAGTACCCCCGTAGGTGTACTCAAGCCCATACCAAACTATTTTCCTGGCCTCAGGCTTGCCCTTGGTTAGATGGTGGATGAGTTTGGATAAATGTCTTCCATTAAAATATTTATTTAGCTTGGCTTCAGAAGATTTGAGCGCATTTGGCAGATATCTAATTTTGCAGTTAGTTAAAGGCTGGCCAGTTTTGTCATCTGTGAGGTCTGGTTCTGGTAGACTGAGTATCAATATTTTAGTTGCTTTTCCTAAGTCTGCTAGTTTACTACTCTTGACAGGCTGGCTCTCACCATCGCTGGCCACATGAAGTTCTTCAGTCACTGTCTGCTGTTGCACACAAGTCGGCGCATTGCTGGAGGACGCAGAACAGGACCTCTGGTCTGGACCGAAGGAGGACCGGTTGTTGGCCTTCTTGGTGCTGACTGGCGGCGAGTCAGTGTCTCTAGAGGCACATCTTTTGCTATTGACTTCTACTTCCATTGCAGATTGATGCTAGTACTAAGTGTTGACAAAATAAAGCCAAAATTAATAAATGAAAACAACTTTTACTTTTTTTACTTTAATAAGTAGGGGCTAATATAATGTTGCCCTGCGCCTCAGCCCTTTGAAGGCCTCTTGCGCAACTTTATATTTTTACGCGTATGTTCGAATTATTAGAAGTTATAGTCGTCCAATTTAGGAAAAAAAAAAATCGAGGAGTATTTACATAAAACAAATATTTGGGGTAGCTATTAACAAATAATACTAGTATAAAAAGGAACAAAAGATGAGGTCAAGTGTAAAACAAGAATTTGAGAGTTTGAGAAATAAACTAAAACGATCATTTTTTTATAAATTTAGGATTAAAAACAAAGAATAAAACACAAAGAAAATATTTGAGCAATATTGGACAAAATTAAAAGTTTTTTAGCAATATTGGAAAAAATGAGGTAAAACAGTTGGCAATATTTTTAAAAAATATGATGTCTTAATAATTTGAATACAAAAATAATTGCATTGGATTAATACTTAGTCATCAATTAGAATACGCCTGCAGTAAAGGTTGGATTCTCCCGGAGAGAGGTGCTCGTGTCTATATTTTAATCAATTATTCCAAGGAATAATCAATATATAATGTCAAATCCTAATCAAACTAGTCGAGTCAAACTTTGTCCGTATAAATAGCTAACTGGACCCTACGGGGTGAATAACAGCTCACTCAGTCAGAGTTAAGGGCCTTTTGGTCCACCTGGTTTGGGGTTCCAGGTTTAAAACGTCCCGCCTGAGGGAGCTGTGGATAGAGAGGGCTATGCAGCCTAGCCAATGCTAGTACCCCTTGGAAGGCAGGCGATAACTTCGGGAGCCGTTCCGTCATACGGCAAAAAATTGCAATTATACAAAGGGAAGAGGGTCGACAGACCAAACTCCAACTGAAAAGCACAATATTTGTTTTATAGCCAGGAATCTGGCTATAAATTAGGCATTAAGTTTTTTCCTGAGCGCAGCTGTGACCGGGACTCGAAAGCCGGGTCTCAACCATTCTTTGGTGTCATCTTTGAATTTGTGAATACCACTAACGCTTTTTGAACCATTTTTCCCTAGGCTAAGTAGGCGATATTTGATCATGGGCATGTTGGTGACCAAGTGGATGTAAGAGTTTTTTATGTAAGGCGGAGCATCAAGGGAGATGCGCAGAGCCTTGTTTTAGAGTACCTGAATTCTGTTGACTTGGAAGTCGGAAGATTAAGAAGGATGGAGCACCGTAAGTGATGGTACTTTCAATGAAAGACCTGTAGATCAGTCCTAGTCCGTGCTGGGAGATTCTTTTTGCCATTCTGGCTAACGCAGCAACCTTATTTGTGGTAGAACCAACGACCTTGTTAATATGAGATTTGTAGTTGAGTTGTTTGTCTAGGACCATTCCAAGAAAGGTGACAGTGTCATAATAACTAATTATGTTGTTCCCGAGTTTGATCAGGGGTTCACCCGGGCCTGTTTTGTTGCCATTTGCCTTAAAGAAGGAGATTGCTTTACTTTTAGAGGGATTAATAGTAATGCCAACGGCATCAAGCCACCTTTTGAGTCGGATAAAGTAGTCATTGAGTATTTTAGCAGACATGCTAAGGTTTTTTCATAAAGCTTGCCTAAACAAGAGGTAAGGCTGATAGGCCTATAGCTATCAATGAGGTTTTTAGGTTTATTTGGTTTGGGTATCATTTTGACAGTAGCCATTTTCCATCGCTTGGGAAGTATCCAAGGAGGAAGCTAGCATTAAAGATCTTTGCAAGGACTCTGATGGAGTCTGGACTCAGGCCAAATTTGAGGACAATGTTCGGAATCTTGTCAGGCCCGGGAGCCCCTCCTGCCCTGAGCTTCCTACTCTCCCAAAGAACATCCTGATCTATGATGTTGAGAATATCAGCTTCAATGTCTTTTTTGTCTGGATTATCAGGATCGGCATGGTCTTTATGATAGGTTAACGCAGCTAAGATGTTATGGGGTTTGTAGATCTCATGATCTTTTTGGGCCTCAATTCTCTTATAGAGCTGGGAGGATCTGTCTGGACAGGGACGCATCTGAGCCTCAAGGAACTCCTTGAAGGCCTGTGCTTTCTCAGCTTCAGTTTCAGCAACAGAATCCTTGAGAACGATTGGGGGGTACGAGATCGGTTTAGGACCTTCCCCCGTCATTTTTTTATATCAATCCAAAAAATTTTGGTTCATTTCGGTAGCTGGTTTTGGAAATTTTTTTGCATAACTTTTCAAACTTCCTATATCTATGCATACGGATGGCGAGCCTGATCTCCTTAGCGGCTTGATTCGCCTGAATCATAAAATGGTCAATCCGGGTGTTTCTAAAGAGTTTTCTAAGTTTCCTCCTGTGTTTAATTTTTGCTATTATGTCTGGGGGGAGTTGTCCGCGGGGATCTCTGTTTGGGATCACCTCCTCAATCGTGTCGTGCAAGCCCTGGGTTAGCAGGTCTACAGCCCTATCTAATTCAGCTGGAGTGGCCAACCTGAGATAGTTGATTAGTTTATCACTGAGTTTGTCCTGGAGAACAGCCCTGAAGGTTTCCCAATCAGTGCTCCAGAAGCTTTTAGGGGGGGGTTCGAAATTTTACAGTTTGGGTCAAGGTAAACTTTTATGATGATGGGAAAGTGTCACTATCCATGTCATCACCTATGGGAACCTCACTAGTGTGAGGACCAAGATTGGGGGAGCAAAGCCCCAAGTCCAGCTCATTAGCGGTGTGGGAGCCGCCACGATTACACACTCTGCTGAATTCACCATAGTTATTTAATAAAATAGGGGGTTGGGGTGGTTTTCAAGCCAGTCAAAGAGCTGTCTGCCGGGGTAATTGTAATTTGTGTCTCCACCTAGGGCAGAGTGGTTACAGTTGAAGTCCCCTATAACCAAAGTGGAGGAATTTGTGAAAAGATTTTTTAGAATGTCGCAGTTTAGCTTGGTAGGGTTAGGCGCCCTGTAGAAGAGGACTATATTAAGTTTGTTTAGCCTATTATGCTTTAAGAAAACCTCAAAGCTAATAAACTCATGGTTACTGTTATCAAAATACTTTTTGACATTCATAATGTTTAGATT
Source organism: Macrostomum lignano (assembly GCA_002269645.1). Classification (NCBI taxonomy): domain Eukaryota; kingdom Metazoa; phylum Platyhelminthes; family Macrostomidae; genus Macrostomum; species Macrostomum lignano. The sequence continues at coordinate 4,036 of NIVC01000238.1, forward strand.
ATTTTTGTAAGCAACTGCGAGGCCTCTTCTACAGTGAGGTTTATCAAATCTAAGGATGGCGTAGTCTTGGACAAAGAAAGGGTTTGTGTCAACTAAGCCAGTTTCAGAGAAAAGTCCTATGTCTAAGTCCTCATTTTTTAGCCACGAGATTATCTCATAGATTTTGTTGCTGAGCCCGTTGCAGTTCAGGTGTCCAATAATGAGGGAGTCCCGCACAACAGAGTGACTTTTAGTCTTAGTCGTAGAAGTATTACGAGGAGAGTTGAATTAATAGAGCAGAGCTAAGCAGACTATAGAAAGAGAGTTCAGGTTTCACCTCCGTTCGCTTGCACGACTTTGGTGTCCCCTGACTCAGCAACAGGCCCTCTTTGACACCTGAACACCCTAACGACTTCAGACACCACCCGGAAGACGATTGCCCCGCCTCCCAGGATGTGAACATCCGTCCTTGTTCAATGTTCATGAGTCGGTCGAGCGCCTGTAACACTACATCGAGCACATCTTCCCGAGAGAAAAAGCCCCTCTCACTTGGTCCTATTTGGTTAGTTGATTCAACTCCTGGATGCATCATGACCGGATTGGCTGGAGCAGTTGTTGGCGGCTCAAATGTGTTGATTGCATCAGACAGAGCATTCTGGTTGGCTGAGGCGACTGAGGCGGCGGCGGCAGCATTGGCAGATGAGGCGGGGAATGATGCTCGTTGGGCTTCGGCAGCTTTGGCAGCTCGGTTAGAGAAGGCTATTGGCCGAGAACCGGCTGCGGACGCATGGCATCTGCGTAGGAGATTGGCCCAGGGACGCCGAAGGTTTCCCCAAGGGTCTGGCTGTTTTCTGGCTTATGGGCTCTCAGCTGTTGTTGTTGCTTTCGGATTCGGTCATGTTCTTTGCGGTTGCCAATTCGTTAGCCTCTCGGACTTTAGAGCATTTGAATGAGAATGCCGGATGGTTTTCGCCGCAATTTGCACACTTGAAGACTTGGTCTTTGGGGCAATCCATTGAGAAATGATTGCCAGCGCATTTGTTGCACCTATAGTTTGCTGTGCAGCGCGCCTCATGGTGACCGAGTCCTGAGCACCGCTTGCACTGGATAGCTCTGACGGGCGGGAGACTATTAGATTCTTCGCATCTATATTTCACAAATCCTAGGTAGATACCCTGTTGGATGCAGCTATCTACTACTCTTTGGCACTTGGTGAATAGCCTTACGAAGGGAGTCGGCTGGCCAGTCTGTTTGGAGATAATTCTAACTGCTCCATCTATTGAGAGTTGCTGGTCAGAGTCATTTAGGTGCTTGGCTAGACCGCTTACGTCGACCGCTAGCGGAACGTTACGGACAATGAAGGAGAGAACGTTCGGAGATTTGAGGGGGGCTCGAACCCTCGGCTGGTCATTAGCTTGGTGGACAGGTCTCTTAGCAGCAGTGCGCCTGGTGACTTCAAAGTCATTAATTGAGCTGATTTTCATTGGAGCTGTTAAGAGCGTATTGAAGTCCCTGGGATGCTCAGGGTGGACAATGTAGCCAGGTGAGTGGCACAGATCTTTAACTGATTTGATTCTTACGTTACGGAAATTAGTCTTTAGCAGCCACTCAAACTATATTGGATCATTTCCTTCCAGGGCGACTTCGAAGATGACTGGTGCAGATTTGGTCTGCCTGGACTGGCTATTGTTGGCGCTGGATTTAATGCTGGATTGGCTAGCCCTTCTGATTTTCTCTAGGTTGACTCGCTCTTCTTCAGCTTTTCTACGAATAGAGTCTTGGTCATCAAGGTCGCAAGAGATGACTGGCTGATCATCAGTGGGAGTGATGAGATCCTGCGACTGGCGAACGCAAGGGTTCAACGAGGGCGCTGGAGACTCGGAGACCAGATTTTCAGAAGTCATTCGAAAGGTGAGATTAACGCGAATGTCTTTTACTTTAGGGTCTTTGTAGATGCTGTGCTCAAAATATTTCTGAGTGGCACCACTCATTACCAACAAACTGCCAGACTCGAGAGGTTGCTTAAAAACAATGTTTTTGGACTGCTTGGATCTAATCTAATGGCTAATTCTCTTGTAGCTCCCAGCGAAATAGAGGCTATTGTCGGATTGGGGCCAAGTTCGGTCTCGTCATCAGCGTGCCAGGGGATGTTAACATGCCCCGATTCGTAAAAATTTACTAGGCCGGAGTTGAACAGTGGTAGCCCAAGTTCGACGTGGAGCCAGGTAACTAGCTTGGTTAACTCCGGGTACCAGGCCTCATTGGCTTCCAGACTACCACCGGAATAGGTGTATGCCGGGCCGTACCAGACAATTTTTCTTTTTTTCTGGTCTACCATTAGTTAGATGGTGAAAGGCTTGCGGGAGGACATCTTTGATGATCAAGCAGTCAAGCAGTCAAGCATCTTTGAAAGCGTTAAGTCTGGCGCTAAAAGCCGCTGTCTCGCACGAGCCGACGGCGCCGCCACCGAGCCAAGCCACCGAGCCGCCGCCGCCACCAAGAAGTAGGACCAGTACGCAGTGCGTAGCCGCTGACGCCGGTGCAGATAAAGACCGATGTAGGACCTGCACGTAGTGCGATGCTGCAGTAGAGCCGGAGAGCACCAGGAGATGTAGAGCAGGCAATGTAGAGCAGGCGGTGTTAAGCAAGCAAGTTGAGCAGGTACGGAATAAAGGAAAACAACATTCATTCATTCATTGTTGAGTATTCGGGCTTAAATAGGCCCGGCGCTTCAGCCTTTTCGGCTTTACGCACAATGTATTTGTAGGTTATCGAGTTTTTATTGACATTCGATTTCAATATTTTGTTAAAAAGTGCATAAAATAAAACAAATAAAACAGTGTATCAGATAATATATAAAGTAGCAATCGAAGCAATAAAACAAATCTGACTAAGGTGAATCGAAGATGAAGAGAACGAAGGCATTAGAACAAATCGAAAAAGGAAATTGTGAGGAGATGTAAAAACAAATTAAAACAGTAGAGATGATTAAAACATGTACAGTTCAAAGTCGGGAGAGAGACAGAAGATGAAGCAGAGCACAAAGAGGCGAGGGGTATAGGCAAAGTTGCGTCAGTGTTATTGTATATTGAATATTTGGCATATTGGCATTAAATATTTGGAATATGGCATAAAATGAAATAATTGTTAGTTGTACAATAAAATTGTATACATGTATTGTCATGAATATTTTCTGGTGTAAAAAATTTTTATCACAGATTTATTTGAGATTTCATTTTTTTTTACAATTACATCAAGAGTTTGTTAGGTTTTATTCAATAATTGCTCTTGTTTGACAATACTGCTCACAGTTGAACCTAAGCACAGCATGGGTGCCACATTAGACATTTCTCAGACGGGCCACTGCAGGCATCCTGAACCCTCTCCTATCCCATTTCTTGGTGTCTAGGTCGAAGTTGTGTACTCCAGACATCTCGGTGTTTCTGTACCAGCGCTTGGCTAGATTCCAAATGCGCTCTTTGATCATCGGCATTTTGGTGATGTAGTGTAAGTAACTAATTTTAGTGCACAGTGGAGCGTCTAGTGACGTTCTCAGCGCTTTGTTCTGTAGCAGCTGCAACTTGTTGAGTTGAGCATCCTTGAGGTGTATCAAGACTGGAGCGCCATAAATTATGCAGCTCTCAATATACATCCTATAAATCAGTCTAAGCCCCTGCTGGGAGATTTTGGTATTACTAGCAAGGCGCTGCAGCGCAAGGAGCTTGTTCTGCGCAGAATTAATTACCTTGATGAGATGAGGTTTATAGGTGAGCTGTTTATCAAGGATAATTCCTAGAAAACGCACAGAGTCATAGTAAGGAATGGACTGATTGCCAAGCAGCAAGGGGGGCCTATCAGGTCCTGTCCGGTGATTGCCCAAGGGCTTGAAAAAAGAAATTGCTTTGCTCTTATTTGGGTTGATAATTATCCCAACCTCGTCTAACCAGATTTTGAGCTTCTTGAAGTAGGCATTTAGCAGCTTAGCAGAAAGTGATGAAGTTCTGGCGCTGGCCCAAACGGCCAGGTCATCTGCGTACTGACTAATGCGAACCTTTCTGTCAGCAGGAAGCGGAATTTTGTTGACATAAACCAGGAAGAGGAGCGGCGAGAGGACACCTCCCTGGGGAACACCTGCCGCCGGGTTGAGGCTCTCACTCAGCCCCCCCCCCCCAACCTGGACCAGCACTTCTCTGTCGTCAAGGTAGCTAGAAATGGACCTCATGAGGCTGTGAGGAAGATCACTGTCGAGAAGATCAAGGCGTAGCGAGTCATGCCAAACGCCGTCAAAGGCGCCCTTAACATCAAAAAAGACACCAAGGGTGTATTGCCCAAGCTGCAGCATTTTTAGAACGTCATCTGTGATCCTGACTATGTTGTCAAAGGTGCAGTGATCTTGGCGATATGCACATTGATCGGAACTAATAATGTTACGGTTTTCAAGAATGGTTCGAAAGTTTCTAGCGAGTATTTTTCATATAATTTTCCTAAGCAGGAAGTTAGGCAGATGGGGCGGTAGCTGTCAATTTGACCTTTGGGTTTGTCGGGTTTGGGAATCATCTTTATGATTCCCTTTTTCCAGGCTTTGGAAAGTACCCAAGCAGGGAGCAAGTATTGAACAGCTTAGTAAGCACCCTGATGGAGTTGGGGCTCAGGCCCTTCTTGAGGACGACATTGGGGATCTTATCGGGGCCTGGGGCTCCCCCGAGCCGAAGACTGCTTATAGCCATTGTAACATCTATGTTTATGATCTCAAGAAGGTCAGCCTCAGACACTTCTTGATTGTTGCCCTCAACAGCCTGGTTTTCTCTAAAGTAGGACAGAGCCTGAAAGATCCCCTCATGGGGCTTGAAGATTTCTCGCGATCGAGCATTGATGACTTTGTTATAGTACTCAGTCCAGGCTTAGGCTTGGGTTGCATTTGGTAGTCAAGAAAATATCTGAAAAGGTTCGCTTTTTCAGCCTCTGTTTCTGCAGTGGCGTCATTATGCTTCAGTGTAGGGTAGATTATCCTTTTCTTGGCTTCGCCAGTCATCTTTTTCACGTCTTCCCAGAAGCGACGTGGTTCGTGACGATAACTATTTTTGGCTATCTTCATACTTTTTGTATCTGTGATTCTTGATAGCTACTCTGATATCTTTGGCCGCCTGATTGGCAAGAATCCTGAACGTATCGTCCCTAGTCTTCTTGAAGCATTTTCTAAGATGCCTCCTGTGCTTAATTTTTCTAACTATGTCCGGTGGGAGTTGCTCTCTAGGGTCTCTGTCAGGGACCACCTCATTGATGGTGTCAGTGATAGCCGAAGACAGATTGTCCACGACTTGGTCGATCTCTTCAGGGGTAGAGATATCAGATTTTAGAATTCTGATGTTGTCAAGCTTGTCCTGTAGCGAGAATCTGAAGGACTCCCAATCAGTCTTCCCGAAGCTTTTGAGCGGGAGCTTTGCCTTGTGGCAAGCGGGATCAATGGACAGAGATACAACTATGGGAAGATGGTCACTGTCTAGATCTTCACCCACGGAGACCTCACTGGAGAAGGGAGCAAGCCTGCTAGTGCACATAGCTAGGTCAATCACATTGCCTAGGTTTTTACCAGAGCGGTTATAGATCCGCGTGTAATCCCCGAACTTGTTGAGAACGACAGGGGGATCCGCATGCGAATCGAGCCAATCAAAAAGCTGCCTCCCAGGGTAATTTTGAGCACTATCACCACCAAGAAACCCATGCCTGCAGTTGAGATCTCCTAACAGAAGGGAGTATGGGGAGGATAGACACTGCTCAAGCAGATCCGTCTTAAGACAGTCGGGGAGCCCGGGGGCCCTATAGAACAGCGTGATATCAAACTTCCTGAAAGAGTTGCCAGGGAGATGCACTGAAAACTTGATATACTCATGAGTTTGACTATCAAAATACTTTTTAACCCCGTCAATAATAAGATGACTCTTGTAAGCAATGGCAAGCCCGCGCCTGCAGTCTGGAACGTCTAGTCTCAGGATGGCGTATCCCTGTATGAAGAAATTATTGTCCTTGGTCAGACACGTCTCGGAAAAAAGGCCTATATCAATGTTTTCGTCTCGAACCCACCATATAACCTCATGCAGCTTATTTGAAATCGTGTTACAGTTTAAATGCCCCACTTTCAGCGTAGTAGAGCAGTTGTTTACCCTCGAACCATTCTTGGTAACTGAGCTGTGACTGTTACTGTTACACACTGACATGCGCGCTCTTAAGTTTCAGGTAACAAGTAGTTCGGGGCCTGAAGGTGAACAGCTTACCATGCAGCTGCCCCACCATCAGCTCCCTGACCCTGTAGCTCCGAGAGTGAGCCCAGGACCTCAATGACAACGTGGACTGCGAGTTCCCCCGCAGTCTGTGCGTCGCAGAGAAGCCCCGAGCCCATCTCCAGGATGCTACTCAAGGCCCTCATGGCCAGCCTGAGAATATCTGTTTGTGAGTAAATTTTTGAGCTACTGTTTTTGGTATGGTTATAATTGGTGGCCGCATGATTTGGTTTGGCCCAACTCGCCTTCGGTCCGTAGGTCACCGGCTCGGTCTGGTTAACAGTCGATGCTGACCCCGCGCCTGAGGCCACCGCTGCAGGGGCTGTCGCCTGAGCCACTGCAGGGGCCAGGTACCGGGACGACCTCCGCGGAGGCCATCGCCTGGACCGCCGCGGGGTGGGATGCAGGCTCGGTTGCCGGGTCAACCGCTGCAGAGGCCATCGCCGAGACCGCCGCAGGGGGACCAGCCGGGCACGCGTTGTACATTGGAGGCAGTTGGCTTGTCACAGCTGATCGGCTTGCTGCTGCAGAGTAGGAGAACTGTTGCGGCCTCGGAAAGGCTTCTGGTAAGTTTTGCTGATAGCAGTCGTAGTCGTACTGTTGTCGTAGACTGTGCACCCTCTCGCGCTCCCTTTCAGTTGCCAGGCGATGTGCCCTAATAGCTACTGGGCATTTGTGAGAATACGACGTGTGCTCACCACTGCAGTTGGCTTAAGGGAAGCCAGTAGATTGATGAGCACCGGAGCGCCGTAAGTCATTGTGCTTTCAATGTAAGATCTATAGATTAGGCGAAGAGCCAGTTGCGAAATCCTGGAGTTCTTAGCTATCCTAGCTAGGGCAGCCATTTTGGCTGTCGAAGACCCAGCTACCTTGTCGATATGGGCCCTAAAGTTAAACTGTTTGTCAAGAACCATCCCTAGGAAGGTGACGGAATCATAGTACTTGATTTTGTCTTGTCCAAGCTTAATTGGAGGATCGTCTATACCTGTCTTGTTCCCATTAGCTTTGAAAAAGGAAATGGCTTTGCTTTTGGAGGGATTGATGACAATGCCCAAATTGTCAAGCCACTTTTTGAGGACAATAAAGTAGGAGTTAAGCCTTTTAGCGGACATGGTAGATTTTCTGGCAGAGGCCCATACTGCTAAGTCGTCAGCGAACTGACTAAAGCGGACTTTGCTATCAGTGGGCTTAGGAATAGAGCTGGCGAAGATGATGAAGAGCAGGGGCGAGAGCACCCCACCCTGCGGGACACCCGCCGTCGGCTGAAAGACCCCGCCCCGGGCTCCGCCAACCACCAGCTCCACAGATCTGTCATCCAGATAATTTGCTATAATGCGTGTCATGTTGTGCGGGATTTTACTTTTCCAGATTTTATATTTAAGGTAGTCCAGCCAGACTCCATCAAAGGCTCCTTTGATGATAAGAAGACCCCCAACGTGTACTGCCTCAACTGAAGCATTTTCAGCACATCGTCGGTGAGTCTTACTATATTGTCATATGTGCAGTGGTCGAATCTGTAGGCACATTGTTCCTCATTAATAATTCCTAGGTTTTCTAAGATAATCTTAAGGTTTCTAGCTAGAATCTTCTCATAAAGTTTGCCAACACAGGAGGTTAGGCTGATGGGTCTATAGCTTTCCACGAGATTTTTGGATTTGTTTGGTTTAGGGATCATCTTAATGATGGCCTTTTTCCATTGTTTAGGGAAGTATCCTATGAGAAAACTAGAGTTGTAAATTTTTGCGAGCGCTCTGATGGAGTCTGGGCCGAGACAATATTTAAAACCATGTTAGGAATTCTATCCGGACCGGGAGCTCCTCCTGACCTAAGTTTTCTGCTTTCCCAGAGCACGTCCTGGTCAGTAATGTTAAGGATATCGTTTTCGATATCTTCTTTATCTGGATTATCTGGGTTCGCGTGCTCTTTATGGTATGAAAGTGCCGCAATTATATTGTTATGGGTTTTGAAGATCTCATGATCTTTGTACTTACTGACATTTTCATAGATTAGCGAGTCGTGGTTGGGGTGAGATTGCATTTGATCTTTAAGAAAGTCGCTGAAGAATGAAGCTTTTTCTGCCTCAGTCTCGGCATGCGAATCTTTGTAGACTAGAAGGGGATAGTTGATCATTTTGGACCTTTCTCCTGTCATCTTTTTGATGTCAATCCAAAATTTTTTGGGTTCCTTTTTGTAACTAGTTTTAGCAATTTTGTGGCATAGATCCTCGAATTTCCTATATCTATGCATACGTATAGCATTTCGAATTTCTTTAGCTGCTTGATTGGCTTGAACCCTGAAGTCGTCTATTCTAGTTTTTTTGAATAATTTTCTAAGTTTCCTCCTATGCTTAATTTTGTTAATAATATCTGGGGGAAGCTGTTCCCTAGGGTCCCGGTTGGGTACAACATCCTCAATGGTGTCATGAATGCACTGATTTAGCAGATCAACCGCTTTGTCTAGGTCCTCAGGTGTGGATAATCTGCGACTGAGAAGCTGTTGGTTGCTAAGTTTATCCTGAAGGGTCCCTCTAAAGGTTTCCCAGTCAGTGTTCCAAAAGCTTTTAGTGGGTTTTTTGCTCAGCTTACAGTTAGGATTTAAATAAATTTTAATGATAATGGGGAGGTGGTCGCTATCTAGATCTTCTCCCACAATAACGTTGCTGGTATGTTTAATTAGCTCCGGGGAACAAATTCCTAGATCAAGCACGTTCCTAAGGACTAAGCCACTACGGTAGCTGACTCTGGTACAGTCCCCATAATCGTTAAGAATGGTTGGTGGGTTTGGATGCGAGTCAAGCCTATCAAACAGCTGCTTGCCAGGATAGTTAGTTTGGGAGTCACCACCGAGGGCTGGGTGGTTGCAGTTAAAGTCCCCGACAACTAAGGTCGAGGGATTAGAGAATAAATGATCAAGAAGTTGGGTGTTAAGCCGTGTTGGAGTCGGGTTCCTGTAGAAGAGGACCACGTTAAATTGCTTAAGTTTGTTATTTTTAAGATGAACTTCAAAACTGATAAGCTCGTGGTTGCAGTTGTCAAAATTTTTTTTTCAACATTCATAATTTCTAAATGATTTTTATAGACAACTGCAAGTCCTCTTCTACAGTTAGGGACGTCAAACCGGAGCGTGGCGTACCCTGGTAAGTGAAATTTGTTTTTTTCTTCTAGGCATGTTTCAGAGAAAAGCCCAATGTCTAAGTCTTCTTTGTTGATCCAGGATATTATCTCATAGAATTTGTTGCTAAGCCCGTTGCAGTTGAGATGTCCAATGTTCAGAGTGTCCCGCACAACAGACTGTTTACCCGGCCCATTATTATCAGGGGAATTATTAGATGAGTTGAAATTTGATATCAAGTTAACGCTAAACGTAATTTAATTGTCAGGTTCAGGTTTCATCTCCGCCCGCTTGCGCGGCTTCGGTGTCCCCTGTCCCTGAATCAGGTCCCCTTCGATTCCTGAGTGCTGCCAGGACTTCAGTCACTGCCTGGATCGCGAGTTGCCCCGCTTCCCATTCAGTGAGCATCTGCCCCGGATTAGTGCCCATGAGCCGAGTGAGTGCCTGAAGTACAACCTCGAGCACCCCCATCCGGGAGATTAGGCCCCTCTCACTTGATTTGCGCGTGTCATTGGCGTTTTCAACTCCTAGATTGGGCGCGGCCACGGAGTCGGAGGCAACTGCCGGCAGCGTGGGCGGGTTGGCGGAGATTTGGATTGCCGCCGGATTGGTCAGAGCAGTTCGATTCGCCGGCGCTTCGGCTGGTGGGGCATCGCTAGCGGCAGAGGCAGCGGCGGCGGCGGCAGCGGCGGCGGCACGGTTGGAATACGCGATAGGACCCAGGATTGGCTTGATGAGTCCAGTTCGCATTGGTCGCATTGCGTCAGCGTAGGATAGCGGTCCTGGTACCCCAAAAGCCTCCCCTAGGGACCGACTACCAAAGATGTTCTGATTTTGTTTTTGTTTTGCTTCTTCTCTTTGTGCTCTGATTTTTTCGTGTGCTTTTCTAGTTGCAATTTCGTTTGCTTCCTTGATTTTTTGACATTTAAATGAAAACTGCGGGTGCTCGCCCCCGCAGTTGGCGCATTCGAACTTGCGGTCCTTGGGGCAGTCGGCTGAGAAGTGCTCCCCTGCGCATTTGTTACATCTGTATACTGACGCAGTGCATTTATTCTCATGGTGCCCTAATCTTTGGCACTTCATGCACTGGATGGCTTTGACAGGTGGAAGATTAATCGACTCCTCGCACCTGAACCTGCTGAAGCCTAGATGGACGCCGTGCTCAATGCATCTCTCCATTGCGCCCTTACTCTTCGTGAAGAGGCGAACATGCGGTGATGGTTCACCTGTTGCCTTATAGATGATGCGCACGGCGCCATCAATCGGAATTTGCTGCTCTGACTCTACCAGGTGTTTGGCTAACTCTTTAGCGTCCACCGCAATGGGGACGTGCTTGACAATGAAACAGTACACCTGAGGAGATTTAAGAGGTGCACGCACCTGATCGTCCCCTTGTTTTACTGGCCTCTTGGCTGCCATGCGTCTTGTAATTTCAAATTCATTAATTTTGTTGGTTTTAAGTGGTGCTGTTAGTAATTTATTGTAATCCTTAGGATGTTCTCGAGTTACAATGTAGCCTGAGCTATGGTACAGATCTTTGACCGATTTAATTCTAATTTCAGGAAAGTTGTTTTTTAGAAACCATTCAAATTTTATGGGATCCTTGCCTTCATGCTCAATTTCGAAGATGACTGGAGCTGAGTTTTTAGGTTTTGAATTGTCATTAGTTCTTAGTTGATAGTTGCTGCTTGCAGTGTTAGGTTGGCTGGTTAGATTAGAGCTAAGTTGGCTAGTTTGGCTTTGAGTTTTAGGTTGATTTAGCTGATTATTTTGGCTAGTTTGGCTAGGTTGGCTATTGCAGGTTGTTTTAGTTTCAGTTTGTTGTTGCTGTTGTGTTGTTGTCGGCGGCGTCAAGTGGATGAGCGTTTGCTGTGAGTTGTCAGATGGCGGCTGCTGCGGCTGCATTTGCATGCTGGCTTGTTGCTGCAAGTTGTGCTTGCTAATGGTTGATTGCTGTTCGTGAGCAATTTGCATGTTGTTTTGTTGAGATATTTGAGTGGTTGGCTGCTGACTGCTAGGTTTGCGCCCCGTGCTACTGTTTGAACGCGATCTAATTCGTCTTAAATTTTCCGCTTCCAGCTCTGCCCGTCGGCGAACCGAGTCTTCATCATCAAGATCGCAAGTGATGCTGTTGTCGACTGGTTGGATACAAGGATTTGCCTGGTCAGAGACAGGAAGTTCTTCCGGGATCCTAGCATCGTGCGTAAGTCTAAACGTGAGGTTGACTCTGAGCTCTTTGACTTTGGGGTCTTTGAGGACCGCGTGTTGAAGGTGCGATTGTGTTGCACCGCTCATTACCAGCAGCGAGCCACTGGCGAGTCTTTGAGACCATGCGATGTTAGTTGAGCCTTTGGGGCGCATGTGGAAGTCGCGCGTTGCGCCAATCGAGATGGATGCGATAGTCGGGTTAGGCCCTAACTCTACCTCGTCATCAGAGTGCCAGGGGATGTTGATCGATCCGTCTTTGTAGAAATTGATCAAACATGAGTTGAAGACGGGAAGCTGGTACTCGACTCTGAGCCAGGTGGCTAGGCTAGTGACAAGGGGATGCCAGTTGTCATTGGCACTAATTTTAGTACCACCATAGGTGTACTCTGGTCCAAACCAAACGATTTTCCGGGCTTCCGGTCTACCGTTGGTGTGGTGGTGAAAGGCTTTCGCCTGAATCTCGTCAACGAGAATTTTCAAAATTTGATTGTCGCAATTTTTTAGAGCCGATGGATGGTAACTAATGTTGCAATTATTTGGTAGATTGTATGATTTGCTGTCTGATTTGTCTGGTTTTGGTAGTCTAATAATTGTTGTTACACCTTCAGCTTTCATGACTTCTAGACTACCCCTTTTAGAAGGAGGCAGCTCACCTTTTGAGGTACCAGGTGGAGTTTCTGGCAGTGGCGCGTTTGACGGAGACAGCATGGTTCGTTGTTCGGATCTGCGGACAGGGCCGGCAGAGTCTCGGTTGTTCACCTTCTTGGTCGACACCGTCGGCGGCGAGTCAGTGTCTCGTGAGCACCGTTTGCTATTAATTTCGATTTCCATAGGCCTTTAAAACAGTGGCCAAGATACAAGAAAAGTCCTTAAAACAAATTAAAACTTAAAACTTAAAACTGTATAAATAAAATTAAAACTTAAATAATACTACTTTAAGTAGACCTAGGTCGGCTAAATACAAGAGAATGTCCTTATTCTATTACGCTACTGAAAAACCTAAACAGCAGCTTCCTGGCGCCTCGTTGCAGAAGTCGTGCGCCGCCGGCCGGCCGGTTGCAGACCGCTGGGCGAAGCCTGGCGCCGCCTGAAGCCGCAGCTGAGCCGCCGAGCCGCCGCCGCCGCCGAGCCGCCGAGCCGCCTGACCGAGCCGTCGAGCCGAGCCGCCAAAAGTCGCCGAGAGTCGCCGAGAGCCGAGAGCCGCCGAGAAGTGCCTGCTCGAAGAGCGATGCTGCAGCAGAAGCCGGTGCCGGACGCCAGGTAGGTGGCCACCCCAGATGCCAACTCGCAGTGAAGCAAGAGATACCCGAAGGCCCACACTGTGGATACCTGTAGTATCTCAATACTTTAAAGCTTGTTGGTTACCAAGGCAACCAGCAACCAGAATAAAGGAAAACAACAAAGAACTTATCAATAATTATAAGAAAGCCGCAAATTTGCGATCTAACGCTACTATGAATATTTTCCCTGGCTTTAACTACTGACAGTAGGGCAAAAGCATATCTTCCCTACTACTCTAGTTTAACTTAAAAAGCCTCATTGAACGTTGATGAATACTGGAAATGGCTGAGCAGAGTGCTCTAGAATCAAATTTTAGGCAATTTGCGCATCAGTAAGTTTGGTTGCAACTCCAGCAGCAACAGCTTGGCTTCGCATATCTGACCTGATTAAATTAGTTTTTCCCACTGGATCCTCTTCCTCTTTTGCTTCTTTATCGCTGTCGCCTTGTTCTTCTTGATGATCTTCTTGATTTGTTTGTCAAGTTCGGGTGTATCCAAAAGACCTTCGGTAGGTGATCTGATAGGTTCGGGCTGTGGTCCGTGTACACTTTTCTCACGGTCTTGTGCCTCTGGTCTTTTCTTACCAGGAAACCGTCCAGTTCGTACCATCTCTTCGTTTTTGGGTGTTTCCAAGTGCCCCCTACTTTTGCTTGAAGAAGGAGCTTGTCCATACCAGGTTCCACTCTTCCATCCACAGCATTAAATATATTCCTTGTTCGTTAGCCGTTTGCATGTTGCATTTTCCTATGCAGGTGAACGGGGTTCCAGATTTCGGGTTCATTCTTGTATTGTTGCTTCCTACTGATGCATTGAAGTCGCCCCCGATGAAAATGGCCTTCTTTTGTCCTACCTTTGTCATGAGTCTTTCGAGTTCATTCCGTATTTCTGAGGTTTTCTTGTCGTAGCCTTCGACGCCTTTGACTGGTTGGTATACCGAGATTAGTATGCAGTCACCTAATTCAATTGCCAGGCCAAAACTTTGGGCCAGTTTTGATGCCCCAAAACTCCACTCAGACCGGCACTGCTGGTAATCTTCACCTTCTTCCGCCCGTGCTTTTGACGTCTGGATTGCATGATGGGACTGTCTTTGTCGGCAAAATTACCAACGAATCGAAGTTCTTTGAACCGGCGAATAACCTTCGTACGCCAAAAGCTTGAGCTCCCATCCTGAGACCGGTCTTTTAAGCCACGATACGAGGTGATGATTGCCGTACAGATGTCCGTTAATTGGCTCGATGATAGGTACGGATTAGTTGGTGACAAATACTTCGAGGTGACGTCGTCGACAATAAACTTTAGGAACTTATTAACAAATGCTGAGTTCAGCTTGAAATCCACACCCTTATCAGGGTGCATTCGAAGTTCGCAAAGAGCATCGCTAAGGAAATCCATACGAGGAAGCGAGTACACCGCAGGCCACGCCATCAAAGTATCGGCTGGGGTTTGCTGGACTCGATTGGGTGTCACTAATACTGTCAGATCAGATGCTGCAGCTATGTTCACTGCATCCGGTGTCCGATCCACTTTAGACACAGTGGACGGTTCAGGCAGCAATTGACTAGGTGGCACTGGGACCAGTTCACCTTGAAGGAGAAAAAAAATTTCCCTCCTTCTTTAGCTACCTCCGCTATAATTTCGTCATCGTCGATTTCGAACCCGTCGGCTGTAACGATGCGCACGTTTTCAGCATCTTCTATGCCTAATTTAGTGCAGCCCTTAGTTCTTAATTCGGCGAGGGAGAGCCCAGATGCTGGTAACAGCTTCTTACTCTCCTCGTTGAAGTTGCAGATTCGAAGCTGAAATGAGAGTAGATTGAAACAACTCCAATCAGAATAGATCTGGTAAGACATACTCAGTCAAAAAGTGGGGAGGGAAGTGCAAATAATAATTTACCTAGTGCCATTTTTTGTATTTTAATTTTTTTTTACTTTAAAGGTCTTACATAAACTTTAGAGTAAGATGGATGGATATGAATGGGCTTTAAACCTTTTTTATTTTTATTTTTGATGAATTGATAAGTCCAACATAGACTTAAGTACAAGATGATTTACTTGTAGGCTTTAACTTCAACTTCAAATGTCAACATTTTGACAGTACAGCAGAATTAATACATTTTAGGCAAGGAAATGATTCGAAAACCGGCATCCACTTTAATAGGTCTAGCCTAATCAAGAATGGGCAAGCCAATCTGTCATAAAAAGGTAATCGTTATAGAAATCAGGTAAAGTGGCTCGCTTGATGAAGAGTAGATAAATAAAGGTAAATATCAACATGAAGTATTATTTAAGTTGCCGATGCATTTCGTCCATTTGCATTAGGACATCGTCAGGGTCTTCAGGGTCAGGGTCAGGGTCTTTTTATTGAGCTGACCCTGAAGACCCTGACGATGTCCTAATGCAAATGGACGAAATGCATCGGCAACTCAAATATGTTGATATTTACCTTTATTTATGTAATCGTTATACCTATAGACCAGAAATTTATTAAAATTGGAGAGCAAATTTCCTAGTGCTTGAGGCAAGGCAATCCTTGTATTTATTTGTAAGTTAGCAATAACCTTTATTTTACTATTGTTCTAGGGGAAACTCCTGTCCTAATATTTCACCGTGACACCAAGTTGTAGACCTAGCTGCCTGTCTAATATCACTAAATGCCTACTTTAAATATTGTAAACTATGAATTTTTCTAGGAATTCCTAACTCACACGATTTCTTAGAAACCTTGTGATAGCGTGTAGTGCCCGAGCGGTAAGACACTGTCTAATTCCCTAATTCAGTCCTTAAGTCTGGCGTTTTCCGAGGATCAAGGGTGTCCAGTGGTAACTAATCTACTTCCTAATCTCTAATCTCTTTAGCGCCTAATGTCTATTGTAGCCTGTACGGCTTTCTTAGGGTCTGTACGACCTCGAGATTCTCCTTCTGGCCTCTATCCTGGGTCTTCACGACCTCTGGTGGATTTCCTATTCAGGTCCTAGTTTGGGTCTCCACGACCTCAAGTTTTCCTATTCAGATCCTAGTTTGGGTCTCCACGACCTCAAGTTTCCTTACTCAGATCCCTAGCTCTTGGTCTCCACGACCTCAAGTTTCCCTATTCTCAAAGAAATAACGAGATGAGTCTTAGCCAAATTTAATTTGTTCCACTAAGAGCTTCTCACAAACAGCAAGAACTGTCAAGAGCAAAATGCCAAACAAGAAAAGGTTATTTTATTTTAGAGTTGACCCGGATCCCTTTTATACTAAATTTTTGGGGAAGAAGGAATACATTAAAACAAAATTGATGAGTTAAAACAAATTTAGCAAGAATTAAAACAAAAAGGGGATAGCATTTAAACAACTAAAGAAATTATTTGATTGGTTGAGAAATTGGTTCGCGCTTAACTACTGTTAGTATAAATTATAGATTAATTAAATCCTGCCTCACTATACATATAATAGCCACACATTTACTTTTAATTTAATCATCTATAGAAGTCCATATTGGATAATATTTTAGAGTAGAAAATAGTTTCCCATTGAAAATAAGCAAAGGAACTGGTTGATGATTAAAATGATTTGTGGGCTCAATGAACATTATATTGTCACTTTCAACAGTACACAAGAAGCTATTGTTATGGCAAGAAAATTTTGTCTTTACATTGTTGCAAACAAGAACCCATTTATTTGAAACTTGAATTATATGACATATTAAGGCTATAGAAATACCACTTGGTGTTAAAGTAGGCAAGCAAAACCGACTATCTTTTGAAGGAATTTTATAGATAAAACCTTGACATTTCAGCTCTTTAGTTGACAAACAAATTGTTCCAATTGAGTTGACATCTAAATTTAGTTTTTTACATAAGTCACTCTTTAATTTAATTTAATTTAAATTTAATGAGCTCATTAAATGTACTCGTACGTGCAATTATAACGAAGATACCTGATTAAAATTGTAATTTCAATCAGCTCAATAGCTGCATGTACGCCCGTATATGTAGCAGAACAGCAGTTTCAGCTTTCTTATCGTCGTCCAGCGAATTTAAGCTTTCATCGTATATCTACATGTGTAATGCATGTAAAATTTTTACAATATGGATCAGGTCAGTTTACCGATTTACAGGTTTTTTCAACAAATTTTTGGCTAATTCATCTATTCTTTTTTTCAGATATACAAACATGCATATAACGCTACTAAGAGTAAGTGAGCCGCAAATTTGCGGTATTTCTTTGATTAAATGTCTCACATTGTTCCAAAGTTTTATTAACGAACTATACGACTATTCACTTTGACTAAATATCCTTTTCGTTGGACGAACGTTTTTGGCAGCTCGGTCATGTCTTAATTACTCGTAGTTAGTTTTTCACCATGAGCTTAAAAGCTTTTCTTTTCATTTTCGTTCTTCTAAAATTTACAAACGCAGACAGTAGCAAACTTACGATAATACTGCGACTATCTAGGTAAGCTTCGAACCGAAGCCCCTTTATAATCCGAAAACAATGAAAACTAAACTTCAATGCTTTTGTCATTGTCCAATCAAATTTGGCCAATCAGCGAACCGCAAGCATTGCTAACGTGGACATAAAGTCGTAACTATAAAAACAGGAGCTGGGACTTGTTAAGAAGGTGTATTTTTTGTTGGAAATTTAATTTAAAAAATTCAATCATGAATAGCCATTATCCTCTTATAATGCTGCTCTGTGTACCTCTTATTGTTAGAACAGCGACAACTCGAGTCATGTTCACCACTGCCAAAATGCGGAGCAACTTGGCTCCGGTTGCCATGGAGACTCTGACTATCATCGGCAGGCTGAAATGCGCCGAGCTGTGCACTCTGAGATCTGACTGCTATGGCTTCAGCAGGCTGATGCAGGGTCTGTGCAGATTTTTCAACTTCAATGCTTTCCACAATGACGCCTGGATGAGCTCGGATGTCTGCGATGTTTACACCGCCAGGAATGGTGAGTTTAAGAGCACGGTGCACATACATGTATGTCGCTATATATGCATGCAGTTGTGCTATACTTTGCATTCTAGATGCAGTGAAGCTGAGCTTCATCAGCTGCAACCAGAGCTCAGTCCAGATGGATGGAGTTTGCGAGAGAGCATTCGATGGCGATACGAACCAAGACTACTATTATCGATCCTGCACCCACACGGCTGACGGTCAGCTGGGCTGGTGGGAGGCTCAGCTGTCCCGACCCGCCTTCGTCTCGCATGTCACAATCTACAACCGTCAGGACTGCTGCAGCTACCGACTGAAAAAGCTGTCCCTGCAGGTCGACGGCTCTGAGTGCTACCGACTGAACACAGAGAAATTTTCCGTGGCCACCTTCCAGTGCAACGCCTTCGGCACCAAATTCGGAATATTCAGTTTGCTGGACAATTCAATCAACATCTGTGAAGCGGAGATCTTTGGATTTTGAGTGCTTTTTAAAGCAGTAACATTTCAATATCGGTTTAAACAATATTTTACACATAACGACCAAATGGCGTAACTAAAACTTAAATGTAAAATAAATATTGGGCGGGTTTACTTTTAGTCCGCATATGGTCGAAGTTTCTCTAAAAATAGGATATATAATGCAGTAGGAAGCTCTTTCTATAATCCTCTTTTTGTGTTAATTTTACTAATCTTAAAAATTCATTTTATTACATTTTTTCTTAAAATTTATCTATCAAAACCTGTTAATTTAGGAAATAAGAATTTTTTCGTCTCAAATTTTGAACTCTTAATTCATTTCGCTTTTTTGTCACTGCTTTTGTTGTCGTAACACAATTGCCATTCAATTTTTTATTATATTTTATTGCCTTTTTTAGTTAGTCCTATAGCTACTTTTACAAAGCTTATCGTGTAGCGTTTGACTGCAATTTTTAGCTTAGTTTCTTAGAATGGTGGCGCGTTTTCATTGTTAAAATCTTAAACTTTTTTTGTAGACAATAAAATATTTTCTTTTGACAGCTTCTCCGCTATCAATTTAAAACATCATAATAACTTTCATAGCCAGTTCACTGCACCTTAAAGATTAAGAGGAACTGGAATCAAAAAAGCATTTTTGCTTTTGGTTTTCCATCAAGGCATTGTCATATTGCGAGCTTACTCACATGTTCTATAAGAATACATATTGTTTGACTGCAATTCAAACACTACACTTTTAGCTCCGAAATCCGAAATGCAATGACTAAGTGGTAAAATCACGCAGTTTCGTCAGTACTTTGGGGTTTTAGAGAGCAGGCACGAGCTTGCATAACCATCAGAAGCTCGCGCGCAATTTCATGGAGACTCACAAACATACGAGTAAACGAGCAATGGTAGATTGTATAGTATGCAACTGAGTTGAATAATGGCCAAAACTCGAGTGCCTATGGCCATTATTCAACGAAGTTGCATACTATACAAGTGCATTGTATTTATACTTTCACTCAGCGCTCAATCATTATTCCACACTTTTGCGGCCATTATTCCACACTTTTGTCGCTGTCATTACTCCACACTTTTTATCATGCTTCAATTGGCTGTTTTAAGAGTTGTTTTACCCATAGACGACTGAGTTGTGTGGCTTAGATTGACCATAGACAACACTGTGATGAGTGCTGATTTTGCTTGCGTCTTGCAAGAAATCAGGAAAGCGAGTAGTGAGAGAAAAAGCTATTTGTCTTGTCAAACAACTATGGCTGGTGCGTCTCGTCAAACAACCGCGCTTATTAATTGAAAAAATCTTCCTGTCGAAGACTGAACGAACCGTGCGGCGCTACCTAGGAAGAAAACGTGACCATGCAGTCTTCAACGCCTCGACGGCTATAAGCGATGTCTCAAAGCGGCCAATCGATTCAGTCGAGCAGCCGACAGTCCCAAAGAATCCCAGCTTGGATACTGCGGTACCAAAGAAGCTCATCAGTCGCAAGCCAACTTAACCAAGACGTGCATCTTTCAAATGGTAAGTTCGGTAACTATACTTGAGCACCTGTATTTCTCTTTCATAGAAAACATTCAACATAGACCAACTCCTTTTGCAGTGCCAAATCATCAGGCTAAAGTGAAACTGCGGCTTTGAGAACTGTGCATGTTTCACTTTGGGTGACAAATTGATTTTTACATTGTCAAATTTCGACTACAAACTGATAAACTGCACTAGCTGTGACATTTATTGTCCCATGACTGAGCGTGCGTTTTTTGTTCAAAAAGCGTGCATTAATCTTACAGTCTATGGCCCAACCCTATGCGGCGTAGCCAAAAAAGCGTGCAGATAATGAAAAAAGCGTGCAGATAATGAAAAAAGCGTGCAGATAATGAAAAAGCGTGCAGATAATAGCGTACAGCGCCACAAAAAAACAGCAGTTTGCAAGCAACGTTTATTAAAACAAAGGGGAAAAACACAGCAGAATTTAACACCGATGCATAGAAACAAAAAGTCAGCAGTAAAACAGATGACAGCAGAAAGGTCGACGAAGATCTTAGATGCGTCCAAACGTGCAGCTGGTGACGGGACCACTGAAATTAAATACAACCTGCGGTACAGGCCCAGTAGTATTGGTGGTTGGGGGCTCCGCGATCACACGAGCAGCAGGATCGTCCGTATTCGCCACGGCCCGTCGCGGGACCTTGCACGGAAGCGCCAAAACCTCCTTATCGACGCAGGCCACCTGGTTCGCGTGCATCGCCGTGTTCAACGACGAGCACATGTCCTGCATCTCGCCAACGCGGCGTGACCCGAATCGAAGGTACCGCTCGACAGAGGCCGTGGCCTTGTGCCCCGTGACCTTGCAAATGTCGGATACTGAATGGCCGGCCACGGAGAGCTCCTTGATGACGATGGACCAAACGCAGTGCGCAGTGTAGCGCCGGCTCAAGCTGGCTGCCTCGCAAATGCGTGGGAAGAGCTCGGCAAAGCCATTAATGCCAATAGGCTGCTTGGGCGAAAACCACGTCCCCTTCTCGAAACCACTAACCTTCGGCTTCAGGAAGAACGCCACGTCATCGGACGCCTTTTCGCCACAAGATGAAGAGCTAGGAATTGACGCACTTCTCTTCAGGAGGTAAAGTCGGAGGCACTCGACCGGGCACCTCACAGGAGACTCGGTCATCACAGCCTCCTTGACATTGTCGCTAGCGGCACGGCCCAAGTCCCTGGCGATATTCTTCACCCGCTTCTCTCGAAGGCGAACGATCTCGCGACCGTCGGGGGCCTTGTCGAACTCGAAGCTGTCCACCCGCAAATCCCTCAACCAATCTCGACCACGGGTGCCGAAGTAGAAGACGACGTTGTAGTACGTCTCATGCAGAAGGCGAGTGGGAGTGCTCTGGTCGAAGTAGTCACCCAGTTTCTGTAGGTCCGATGGCTCCATGGCCTGGAAGTGGTCCACGCGGCCACCGCGGGCAAAGAAAAGACGCCCACCGGCCTTCAGCATTTGATTTGCAGAGTAGAATCGACCATCGGAAATGATGTTGATGCCCCGGTTCTTCATCAGGTAGCGGAACAAGGCAGCGCGAATGCACACGAGGCTGCTAGGAGCATACGGCTGGCCATCAGTCTTGCGAAGTGCCGTAAAAGTAGCGCAGGCCAACGCTCAGCTCCTCAGGTTGCGAGGTGTCCAAATCGACGCGCAGGTGCGGATACTTGGCCAAGAAATCGCGAAATTTCGCGACGTATTGAGCCTCATGCTTCTTAGACGATTTTACATCGGTCTCTTGCTCCAGCGCCCGGATTGATGCGTCAAGTTCGATCGAGGCCGTTCGTCGTCGTCGTTCAAATCAGGGATGGAGTCGAATAGGCGGTTCAGCTCCTCGTTGTCGTCCACACTAGTTGTTTGGAGACGTAACTGCTCGTCCACAAGCTTCTCAACGTCGGCCCACTCCAAATGGTGGGAGATCTCACCGGCCGTCATGCTGCTTCTCATGCCGTTAGGAAATAATGAATCCATATGGGGCCAAACTCACGATCAGAAGCTTGTGCATAGCAAGAAATTGTTTATGGTCACTAAGAAAATGTCTATGGTAGGAACTCCTAGCTGCAGGAACAAAAAGCGTGCAGATAATAAAGTACAGTGCTGTGACGAAGAATTTTTTCAACGCACGCTCAGTCATGGGACAATATGCCTACTACTAGGCTTACTCGTGCGATAATAGTCTATGGCACTCGTGCGCTTCGCGTACGTGCTTCGCTTCGCGCACTCGAGCCAAGACTATTATCGCACTCGAAAGCCTAGTAGTAATCTTACATTATGAACTCTTTTCGTGTAGCTGGTACTTTAGTTTTAATGATTTTCCTTTTAGTTCATTTACTTCTTGTTGTTCTGTATTTATTAACAAAAATACTGAGCGATGGATTTTTTCAATCCAAATGTCTATGGTACACATCAAAATTGATTCAAAACTGTGGAATAATGGCTAAAATATTTTGTTATTGCGTCTGGGTAAAAGTATAATTACAATGACGAAAGTACATAGCGATTAAGTACATGCATACATAAAATGTAATTCTAGTCAGCACAGCAAAGTTGTAATGCTTCAGGGTCAGGAACTCCACTGGTTGAATCTGTCATATATTTTACCAGTAATCTAACTGCATAAATGATATGATTCTCGTACCCTGACAATCATTCAGTATCAACCTAACTGTACAGTTATGTTTAAGGCTACTTGTGTAAATCAATTTCGAACTTGTAACTTGTAACTTTGTCAGCTCGGCTTCTTTAAACTTTACGACATGCCAATGATCGCGCCAGTGTAAGGCGTTCCTATGAAACTGCGTGCTTTGGAAGGCACCAGCGAAGGGACAGCGAAACCAGACGACAGCGGGAATAGCGAAGACAAAAAAATACTGGCCTGTGCCCTTCAACCTAATTTTTCTATTTTTAACTTATTTTGTTTAGCCGCCATATAGAGAATTAAATCTATTAATCTATAAATCTATTAAAACTATCTAAATTGAGTTAACTTGAATAATAATAAGAGAGACGTGAGTCTGGCGCAGGGCCCAAACCGATTTATTTAGGGCATTTATTTTGGGCTTTGAGTGCAATTGGATTTAGACGAAGAGGGGTGAAGTGCACGACTGAGGAAAGAGGCAAGAATGGAGAGCCAATCAGAAGCCAGGGGAGAGAGATACGAATAACAAAATTGAACCAGAGACAGAGAGAAAACAGAATAAACAGAGACGAGTGAAGGTGAAATAGGAAATGCTTAAAAAATTCACGACACGCTTTAAACTCAACAAGGGACCGAACCGGAATTTAGCGACTTATAGTTTAAGCAAAAAGGAAGTAAAATGAAAGGAAGCCACAACCGCGATGAAACAATGACCTGAATTTTTCATTGGTTTGTTTAACTCAAAGCTGGAGCGTCGTGTAATCTCTTTTTGTGTCTTTCAGAGCTGCATAGAGAACGACGAATTGTACCTGGAATCGGCGTCTTAGAAGGTTATAATGAGTGGCTAGACAATATTCAGGGGCAGTCTAAAGCACCTTCTTCATAGACAAGTCGACTCTTTTTGTCGACTTTAGTGGTCATACTGTGTTAGAAAAAGAAATCAAGTATTCCTTTTGATGGGGGACATGTCAAAAGCTACGGGAGACATGCCATTTCCTTGTCCCCCCACACCACCGTGTGACCCGTTGTGGAAATCAATAATTTTGCTTCAGGGTGCCAAAATATAAAGCGTTTTACTGGCCTCTAAAAGAAGTGTAAATGTTTATCACCAACAATTTTTTTGAATCTTGGCTTGAAGCTATAGCTTTTTTTAAATTAGTTTCAGTTTCTGCTGGATGTGTTCCGAACCGAATATCCTGACTTTGTAACAAGAATTGTCTCTAGAATAATGAATGTTTTTTTAGGTTTTGTAGAAAAATACAAAACAATTTTCAGGTTCTTCTTAAGCATTACGGATCTTAGTTAAAATATACTGCCGGCATATAATTGGCGCACTCGACAAGCTTGCTTCTTACTTGAAACCCCAGATAAGGGAGGTGTCATTTTGCTAAGACCGAGAAACAGCTGCGCACTCATATCTCGTACCCTCGTAGCTACTGCCAAGTATACCAAGTATGCCAAGTATCAAGCACCGGTGCATTTACCATGTGCAATGGAGTCGACAGTACGCAAACCGGGCAGTGTACACTCTAGCCTCTTTTTCTCTCTCTTATCTTGACTGTTTTTCCGTCGTTGCTTTATGCTCAACTTTTTTCTTTCTTTCTTACCGAAAATTTCATCCTCATCTTACACATAAAATGAATTGCAGTAGAGACAGAAGCGAAGCGACGCACAGAAAACAACATACGTCTTTCGAAATGAAAACTGTAGCCAGTATTATTGCTGTGCTGTTGACGCTGTGTAGTCGACCTGGTAAGAAAAACATTTAGATTGCTGTTTTGCTTGATTAACAAGGAAACATAACAGCTTGTTAGCTGCGATTAGTCAAATTTAGTATTCCTTGTCTAATCTTTTGTGAGTGTAAAATTCAATAGACGGTTTTGAATCCTTAAATATTTGCTGCACATTTACTTATTTGAAGTACATTTTACCTTATGAGAGTTTATCGATGCTTCAATGTGGAAATTTCTCCCTTCTGCCAAAAATCTGGAAGGGGCAAAGTAGCTAAACAGGGTAACGCGTGTGATTCTCGCGCTGTACGAACTACATCAATTTTTGGACTTGTATTGTACCCAAACACCTAAATTCCCACCATGTAAACTCTGTCAGGGCTGTTTTACAAGGACCATGCATTATTGTTGGTTGTTGTGTTTAGTTGTCCGAAGAATAAGCATGATGGCAATTGTTTCCTCGTTGGCTGCGGGTCGAGCATAGCCTATATGAGCTAATCAGCGCTCAGAGCCCCCTGCACACTTGCGTATCAATCTAATAAACGCCAAAGGGGCTTCGTCAACTCTCAGTCGTATCTCTCTGCTTTAGTCTACACTTTTACTAACGTAAAGCCGACATTTTGACTTATTTTTAGCGTCGAGCAGCGAAGAGCCGAAGCTATTCGGAGTTCTGTCGCCAGCAGATCCACAGCAGTATATGCTGTTCTTCTCAACCATGAGCGAGTATCAGAAGCTCGGTGCGACTCAGCTTGTGTACTTTCTAAGCATTGGTGGATCCGAAAAATATCAGCTATTTAATCCATCAGAGGTGATTAATTCTCACAAAATTCAGTAGTGCAGGTCTGTTTTCTAATAAATACACACGTTTTACGTCCTTAATTTGCACCGATTTTATCCTCAGGCCACCTGCATAGCCAGCTCCAGTTACTGCTACATGACGGGGAAACTGCCGTCAGACATTTCGCCCAAAGTGTGTCACATTGGAATCACGGTAAAAATGGACATTTATCGATTTTTTCATTTACACCATCAGTATAATTATAGCTTCAGTATTTTATCTTTTTTATAAATTTTTACAGCTTCGAATTAATCAGATCGACCACGACAGCTGCTTGGCGGATGTCTGTCCAAATATTCACTCTACTGACGAGTGCCAGCTTCGAGGTGAGACTCGAATTATTTGTCTTTTCACGTGGGTGGCTTGACCTTGTATTTACCTGTACCTCAGAATCCACATAAACCTCATAAACCCCTAGAACACATTTCATACATGAACACATTCAATCCTGCCGCAGATCCCACCCGATTGTTTACAATCCACCTAACAGTCCAACCATCTACTAGTACTTCAAAATCCATCTCATCACTTAGAATCTGTCCAGATAAAGCACATTATTTCAGAATCCCAGCATGAAGGCGCAGAGTAGCCTAGTGCTAAAAACGTCTGAACCCGTGGTTTGACTGCGATTAAAAGACAGCCGCTGTACACCCTGTGTGAGCGTGTGCATGAGTGCGGGCCTGCGTACAGTATTGGTGCACTTGTATGTGCTCAGTTGAAATAGTTGGCGGCTGGTTTTTTCTAGTGCTCCCTAGAATTTATAATTGAACGTAGAAGAAAGCTGGTTTTTTTCAGCATCCATTTTCACTATTTCCTGCATGATTTGGCCACTTTCCCGTCTAGTGTTTTAGTAGTCCCTGGGTGCCCACAGCATTCCTGCAATTCATATTATTATCATCCCAGTATTCCGCCCAAATCCGCCCACACCCCTGCAGTGCACGCAGACACCAGGGAGTGCAGCCAGCAGCCCTGGCCCTTCGAGCCGTGTCCGTATCCCCCATCGGTCTCCGAGTTTCTGCCGAAGAGCCAGCAATACAACAAGAGCAGCAGCAAAAATTCAACTGAAATTAGAAAAGAAGCGCAAGACTCCAGCAAATCGCTTGTTCTAATAGGCAGTTTCAGCGTATTCTTTATAGCGATTGGGCTCACCATCGGACTGCTGATATCGGTTCTGAGACGCCCACACGTGACGGTCTTGTACTTAATTGAGCCTTGCGACAGCGACTGGCAAAGACTGTTGAAGCCGCCACCCAAAAGACAGCTGGAGCGTATCAAGCGGATGCCAGGACATTCCTTCAGCTCTGTGGCAGCCGGCATTAAAGAGTTAAGCATGAGAAACTGGAAAACCGCTCCTGCACTGAGAACAGCTGATTAAGGGATTTCAACTGCTGAATTTTCCTGTTTGACAGTTTATTGTTTGATAATCAGCTTTCCCTGTTTTAGACTCATCAGCTGTTTAGTATGCCAAATGACTAAACGAATGTGCACTTTACTTGTCTCTGTTAGGCACACCGAGTGCTAGAGCGCACCCATAAACAGCGCTGTCCCATCTCGGTTGTCATGACTTTTGTGACCTCTTCTGCAGGGGAAGTAATACATTTTAGAACCTGCGAATCATCTCAAACGCACTTTTAGCGCTTTAATGGATCTAGACTATCGGGGCTACAAATCTTCTTTTATTGCTCCCGTGTGAGTTTTCTATTTGACTGATTTATTTTTATTGTCTTTGTATGCTATGGGTGCTGACAGAAAACATAAAAATATGAAAGCAATAGCTTAAGTAATATTAAAGTTAATTTGTGATTTATTCATTTTTTTGGATTTTTTGTTTTAACTGATCCAGCTAATTTATGGCACCTAAATGAGTAATAATTGACATTGAGGCTCTTCACGGCAATCAATTCCAGAACCAGAATCGGTTCGGATTTCCAAGAAAAAAAGCAGTATAACTTTTTAACTTTGTTGAATGTTTGACTGCCTTAACAGCTTCACTTTGCACAATTTTTCACTTTCTTCTTGGCTATTGCCATCCAATAATCACAATTTCAAAGCACTAATATCCCTCTAGTTAGGAGACAAAAATTTATACTTTACAAATTGGTTCTTGTTCTAGAACCAGAACAAGCAATATGAAGAGCCTCATTATTGATACTAGTCAATATATTCAAAATGACAATAAGAATTTCACCGAAAAAATAACGAAAAGTCACAACTTGATTCGTAAAAAATACTGTAATATTCAACTTAGTCTTTGAAGTATAATAAATGAAAACTTTATTTTGATATAGAAACTACTCGAAAAAAATCGCTTAGTAATTAAATTTTCAACAAAATAATTTTAACTTGTTTACACAGCTTTCAATTAACAAACGGAAAGTTTTCATAGCCAACACAGTACTGTACTCGTACTAAGACCCATTGTTACGGAAAGTCATAGCCCTTATTGATAGAATTTTAATTCATCAGCTCCTGCTTCCTTTGCTGGTTAAATGTCTACTTTTGCAGCCCAAAGACCACCCACTGGCAGCGAACTAATATAGTACTTTTATAGTATAGATCACACAATGGCTTCGGCAGTTTCAGCAAGTTAAATTTACACGTACATCTGAAGAATATAAAGCACGGAGTCAACTTTGTTTTAAAATTAATAAAGTTTCACCTCACACAGTAGCGGTTACTTGTGAGTCTTGTCAGGTCAGTAGAAGTCCGCCGTCTTCTGCTCTTCAGTCAGAGAGTCTGGGCTTCGCTGCTGCTGATCTGGACGCTCTTGGGCCTGGCGGACTGCGACCGCGAGCCGGCCGCCTGGCTGGACTTCTGCCGGGCGGCCACGGGTCCGAAACCGAGCAGATCCTCGACGAAGCCGGACGCGCCGATCCTGGCCGGAATGTGAGCGTCGATGAGGTCTCCGGCCGTGGCCGGGTTGAACTCTTCCAGCTCGAAGCTGCCGCCCTCCGGGTTGAAGCCGAGCAAGGTCGTGAGGTACTCAGCCAGCTCGTACTCCGTCATGTGCTCGCCTGCGGAAGCGGAGGATGGAGGAGTCTAGTGTCAATTGATTGGTTTAGTATACACTTCCATGTATATCCTCTTTACACGGCTTTTCATCTGGAACTCAGATTAGGGCTTGTAGTGCAGATTATGGCTCAAGGTCTGCTGCTCTCTAGAGTCAGTTTCAGTTTGTTCTTGTCACCTTGAAATTCTGGTTTTCTTGAGATTCTATCTGGAGTTTTCTCATTGCCTGTCAATGATACTGCACTACATGTATGTGATAAGGTGTCAGCTCTATGCTGCGTTAGAACTACAGGGCTGGGAGTTGCGATCACCTCAATAGTCCCATTACGTTAAAAGCTGCACCAGGATGCAATCTGTGATATTGCCAGATTATCCAAGGATTCCGAAGTTCTCACTGCAACTCATCAAGCTTTCATCAATATCAGGGTGGCAGAGCAGATCAGTGGTAAAAACCTCGGGGATGTTACGAACGATTCACGCCAATTACGCGCAACCCCGAAGTCACAGAGAGTGTACATGCCCTGACGATTAGAAAGAGTTCCCGCTGGCAGTGGGGACAAAATTACGTAAGTTGATTCTGCGAAAATTTATTATTCCCAGTTTAACTCACCGCTATTCTGCAGCAAGTCGAGAATGTCGCCCCGATCAACCAGGAACTCTTCGCCTTTGGCTTCGCCCAGCACTTTGAAGGCTTTGAAGATGCGGTCGAGGGACAGACCGAAGACAGGCCTGTGGTTGACGTACACTGCAGGGCGGAGATTGATTACAGAGCATGTTGCTAAAGCGATGCAGTGAAATTCAGAGCTATGAGCGTAGCATTACATCAATGCATAGATTTGCATAGATTTTGCCTATGCAAAGGTTCTTTGCCTACTGTCTTCGGTAGAATTTCGGAAAAAACGATAGCTCGAAAAACAGGTTAATCCAGATAGGTCCAGATGGTGAGATATTGTCAGCTATTAGTTGCCATTTTTCACGCGGTTTTGCACTGTTAAACAGACTGCCCAGTGGCTAAACTTACGCCGAATGAACTCGCCCAAGTCGATGTCGGTGACGTATTCTCCGGTGTCGACGTAGCGACTAAACTTGATCTCGTTCATCATGTTGTCAATCTGGTCAGTATGAGAGAATTTGCTGATAAGGTTGAAAAAACTTGGTCTTTTAAGAAACTTTGGCTTAATTCTAAGCAAGTAAGACTAGACCACAGATACTAGAATAACTATATAGATGGGCTACTCAGCACATTTGCGTGCAAGCTACTTTCAGTTCAGTAGTAAGTTAAGCTGAAGCATTTAAATTTAGTTTTAAAGACAAGACTTATTTATTGTTTCATATTCCCCCAAGCTTAAAATTCCAAATCCACCAGAACCTCTACCCCTGCCACGCCAACCAATTTTTATTACCGTCCTCGGTTGTTCCAGCCTAAATCTGCTGGAATTAGGAACATGTAAGCTGCCTTTATTCTTATAAAATAGCTTGTGTATTCTTTTTTGCTACTGAACTGAAAGTAGAAAGCTGTTTCACTAAGTATATATGCCTGAGTGGCCCAACTAGTTATTCTAGTATCTGTAGACTCGACAGCCTAGTGTACTAACATCAAAGAATGCCGCCCAATCGATAATTAAACATCAAAGTTCCGTCCAATCTTTATCTGATAGATGAAACGTCAAAGCGTTTGACAAACCTCCTGTTCAGAGGGGTAGAACCCGAGACCTCGCATGACGAAGGGAATCTCGGCAATGGGAATCCGCTCCGACACCCAGCGCGTCTCCATGGAGTCGATGCCCTGTGCCCGCAGCTGGGCATAGTAGAAATAGTCCTCCAGCTCCTTGAACAGCTCGCCCTCGCGACCGCCCTCCATCAGCGAGTAGAACGGAATCAAATCGGGGCCGCCGAGCTTGCTCTGGGCGTCCAGAACTCTGCATTAGCAGTTTTATGTGCATCTGAGGATGAGAGACACAGACAGACAGACAGACAGACAGACTGACAGCCAGACAGACAGACAGACAGACAGACAGACAGACAGACAGACAGACAGACACACAGACAGACAGACAGACAGACAGAGACAGACAGACAAACACAGACAGACAGACACTAAGACAGACAGACAGACAGACAGACAGACAGACAGACAGACAGACAGACAGACAGACAGACAGGCAGACAGACGGAGAGACAGACAGACAGACAGACAGACAGACAGACAGACAGACAGACAGACAGACAGACAGACAGACAGACAGACAGACAGACAGACAGACAGACAGACACACAGACAGACAGACACAGACAGACAGACAGACACAGACAGACAGACACTATGATAGACAGACACTATGACAGACAGACAGGACTCACGCGGGATGGACGCTCCACATCTGGACGGTGGCGTCCTCCCCGCCGGCGGTGAACAGGAAGCGACCGTCGGCAGAGCAGGCCATGTTGGCCACGCCCTGCGGATGGGCCACGCAGCCAACCGAATTGTAGGGGTTGCCATCGAGAGGCAGGATGGTCAAGCCGATCTTGTCGTTAAGCATGAACACTGCGTAGCGACGGTCGGTTGGCTGAGCATTGGGATGCGGCAGAATGCAGATTCTGTGGACGCGAACAAGCAGCAGGCGATATGTATCGAAAATAATTCCAAGTCCATTGCAAATATATCGATATTTATCTTTTTTAAACAGACTCACTTTCGAACCGGAGATCCATAGGTTGGTCCAAGAAAAGTGTTGCGACATTTCTTTGTGGTGCAGTTGTACAGCTTGTATTTGTACTCGTCATTGGCTGTCAGCAGGAACTGCTCCTTAACTATGGGTGGGTACCAGGTCATGCAGAGCGGCACCCCGTTCTGCTCAATGCGGTCGGATGTCATCACAGGCAGATTGTCCTTGCTGGCGTTGGGGATATCGTACTCCACCTGCGGCGGGGTTGGGGTGGTTGCTAGTGAGTCTCTTGTAGGTCTGA
>NIVC01000238.1:40000-167117 GCA_002269645.1 Macrostomum lignano
TGTTTTTCTTCTGCCAGCAACGCCGTCCTCTAATCTTTTGCCCTGGTCAATTCTAATCACTATTTATTCTATTCCCCGGTTGATTCTCTGTCTATTCCCCGGTTGGTTCCCTGTCAATTCCCCGGTTGATTCCCTGTCTATTCCTCGGCTGATTCCCTGTCTATTACCCCTGTCTATTACCCGATTGATTCCCTGCTCTTTTATCCCAGATCAACGGTTTTCATCACGTATGCCATTTCTTTTACCACCTTGCCAAAATCACCATCAGTTCTCAGAGTCCAAACTTATCCCCAGATCCCAATGACTCACTCATCCGTCTGTGTGAGCACTGTGATGCCCTTCTCGTGCAGAGGCACCAGCTTCACCGCTCGTTTATCGGGAGTGGCTTCGGTGGACACTGAAATATTGAAAGTAAAAATAGTACTAATTTTAAGTCGGTGTCTAAAAAGTACTTTTCACAAGGAAAGTTTATGGCTTTTTAACTACTTACTACTGATTTAATACTTTCTAGTAGTACTTCAGTAAGTTGTCGATTAATACAACAACATATAGGAATAAGTGAATAATGTTTTTAACAATAATATTTGTACGACAAAATATAATACAAAAGCACCATAAAACTCCCATTTTTTACATACTGATTTAACAACCCTGACAACAATTTCATGAAAATTTATGTTCGGGATTTTATTATAAACTGGACTTTAGTAATATAATGTTAAAGATGCATAATTTTCTTTCAGTAAAAGCTAAGGGTGGATTATGGTTCAATTTAATAAAAAAGTAAGTAATACATGTAAGCTAGGTGGTACTGGAGTGAGGTGGGTGGTACTGGAGTGAGGTGGGTGGTACTGGAGTGAGGTGGGTAGTACTGGAGTGAGGTGGGTGGTACTGGAGTGAGGTGGGTAGTACTGGAGTGAGGTGGGTGGTACTGGAGTGAGGTGGGTGGTACTGGAGTGAGGTGGGTAGTACTGGAGTGAGGTGGGTGGTACTGGAGTGAGGTGGGTAGTACTGGAGTGAGGTGGGTAGTACTGGAGTGAGGTGGGTGGTACTGGAGTGAGGTGGGTGGTACTGGAGTGAGGTGGGTAGTACTGGAGTGAGGTGGGTGGTACTGGAGTGAGGTGGGTGGTACTGGAGTGAGGTGGGTGGTACTGGAGTGAGGTGGGTAGTACTGGAGTGAGGTGGGTGGTACTGGAGTGAGGTGGGTGGTACTGGAGTGAGGTGGGTGGTACTGGGGTCAGGTGGGTGGGACTGGAGTGAGGTGGGTGGTACTGGGGTCAGGTGGGTGGGACTGGAGTGGGGTGAGGGGTACTGGAATAAGATGGGTGGTACTAGATTGAGGTGGGGGGGGGGTACTGGAGTGACGCGGGTGCATTGGATGCCATTGGAATGAGATAAGTGATACTTTAACGAGGTTTTCGGGATTTATGTCAGTAAAAGCAAAACATTTTAACTGGTTGACTAATAAAATTGTCTCTAAATGATCACCTGCATATTCCGCATACAGTTTCAAAGCCATTGGGTCAAGTTTGTAAGCTGAAATATGCAGTTAAAAAATCGAAATACTTGACAAAACGCGTACTTCTACCATTAGAAATAGGTTGATATTCTTGTTAGAAAATAAGTTTACGAGCGCATTCCAATTATATCATGCATTTCTAGGAAAATTCGATGGATAAGATTATTTCAATTTCAAGTTAAAGCACCGGTTAGTTCAATTTTAATTGAATGAATGATTTTAAAATACGCTACTCACTCTTGGTCAGCGGCTTGTTGCTGTCCCAAACGACGCAGAGACCCTGAGAGGTGGCGCTGATCGCTTTTGTACTTTTGCGCAGGAACACGGAGTGGCAGTAACGACCGACCGGCTTGTTGAAGTCTTTGTCAGTCAGCGGTGGGGCGAAGTATTCCACTTTGCCCTCGCCCTGCGGGTGTTTTCATTCGCTTTGATCTGAATCTGCTTCTCTACCCTTTGAATCTGCTACTCTACCCTTTGAATTTGCTACTCTACCCTTTGAATTTGCTACTCTACCTTTTGAATCCGTCTGTCTCCCCGAGTCGAACTCACCCACTGGAAGAACAGAACCTGATGATCGGAATTTGTCACCACGTGAGAATTGTCATCGGCATTGAAGCTGATGTAGCGCTGGATGCCGTAGGCGCTGCTCAGGGTGGCTGAGCAGAGTGACAGCTCCTCACCAGTGGTCCAGTTCCAGATGGCGAACGTCTGAGGGGAATGTGAGTGTGATATACCTGCATCTATCCATCTATCCATCTATCTATCTATCTATCCATCTATCCATCTATCTATCTATCTATCTATCTATCTATCTATCTATCTATCTATCTATCTATCTATCTATCTATCTATCCATCTATCTATCTATCTATCTATCTATCTATCTATCTATCTATCTATCTATCTATCCTCTATCTATCTATCTATCTATCCATCTATCTATCTATCTATCTATCTATCTATCTATCTATCTATCTATCTATCTATCTATCTATCTATCTATCTATCTATCTATCTATCTATCCTCTATCTATCTATCTATCTATCCATCTATCTATCTATCTATCTATCTATCTATCTATCTATCTATCTATCTATCTATCTATCTATCCATCTATCTATCTATCTATCTATCTATCTATCTATCTATCTATCTATCCTCTATCTATCTATCTATCTATCCATCTATCTATCTATCTA
Organism: Macrostomum lignano; assembly: GCA_002269645.1. NCBI lineage: Eukaryota > Metazoa > Platyhelminthes > Macrostomidae > Macrostomum > Macrostomum lignano. The sequence continues at coordinate 42,720 of NIVC01000238.1, forward strand.
TCTATCTATCTATCTATCTATCTATCTATCTATCTATCTATCTATCTATCTATCCTCTATCTATCTATCTATCTATCTATCTATCTATCTATCTATCTATCTATCTATCTATCTATCTATCCTCTATCTATCTATCTATCTATCTATCTATCTATCTATTTATCTATCTATCTATCTATTTACTTACCTGGTTAGCCTCGGCGCTCAGGGTGCAGAGGAACCTGGAGTTTGGGTTCAGCGCCACAGCATAGACGCCATTGGGGTGGGGCTCGAACATGGTGCGCACTGGCACGGCGGTGCGGCTGTCCCAGATGATCACCGCGCTGTCGAGACCGGCATCTCCCGTCACCAGCCATCGCTTGTCGTTGCTGGCTGCCGTGCAGGTGATGGCGTTGGTCTGTTGGACAAAAAATATTTCATTTAAGAATCATTTTATGAACTTATTTTCTGTTCAAACTAGAATAAAAAGTCGATCAAACTCGCTTCTCTTTACTGCTCGCACTTAAAAACCAGTAATAACAATCGCTCACGTGTCCACGCAAAATTCGCTGCTTATTGGCGTTGACGTCGTACAGAACGGCCGAGTTGGCGCAGGCGTAAAAAACGACGTCGCGTTCTGACGTTGCCAGGCTGATCACAGGCACGTGGCGGTTCATCCCGAATGCCCAGACTGGCTTCAGGGCGCTCAGGGACTCTTCAGACTCTTCTTCAGGCTCCTCAGAGGCGGCGGCGGCTGCTGCGGCGGCGGCCTCGCGTTTAGCCCGCTCCTCCGGCAATGTCGGCGCCCGAGGAATCTCCGATGCGACGGCCGCGGGGACAGGGGTCCCGGGCGGGTCCTGGCGGCTCTCGCCAGCATCTGCAGCTTCATCTGCAGGCAAATCAGCTGGCTCCGCCTTCTGCTGGGTTGTTTCTTCAGCCTTCGCCTCGGCAGTTTCCTCTGCTTTCTTCTCAGCAGTTTCTTCTGCCTTCTCCTCAGCAGTTTCGTCTGCCTTCTCCTCGGCAGTTTCTTCTGCCTTCTCCTCGGCAGTTTCGTCTGCCTTCTCCTCAGCAGTTTCGTCTGCCTTCTCCTCGGCAGTTTCGTCTGCCTTCTCCTCGGCAGTTTCTTCTGCCTTCTCCTCAGCCTTCTCCTCAGCAGTTTCCTCTGCCTTCTCCTCAGCAGTTTCCTCAGCCTTCTCCTCGGCAGTTTCGTCTGCCTTCTCCTCGGCAGTTTCCTCAGCCTTCTCCTCGGCAGTTTCGTCTGCCTTCTCCTCGGCAGTTTCGTCTGCCTTCTCCTCGGCAGTTTCCTCAGCCTTCTCCTCAGCAGTTTCATCAGCCTTCTCTTCCACCTTCTCTACTGCAGCTTCCTCTACCTTTGCCTCTGCAGTTTCCTCAGTTGACGGTTGCTCAGCTGATGGCTGTTCATTCTCTATTGGCTGCTCTTTGTCAGACATGATTCATGAAGGATAAAAGCGATAACAAGTTTTTGTCTGATATGGTTATCAGTTGGGTTGTCAAAAAACTTTTGCTAAGCAAAAAACACACGAAAATTTAAAATCCTAGCTTTCTAAATCATACAGGATTGCTTATTCTCAACTTAATTCTTAACTATTGGTTAACCTGTAGTTTATTTGCATATTGTAGACTAAATCTGTGTTATTTAGTGACACAATTTAATTTAAAGTCTAAATTTTGTTACTTTTGTTATAGTTGGCAGCTATTTAGTGTCTCAATATTTAGGTTTTAAAAGATAAAAAAATGTTTTCTTAAAAGACAGCTATTTTTCTGCAAAACTATGACCTGTGGCAATTTAAATGCTCCAGTCTCTATGCAAAATTTAAAAGCTATACTCTTCCAGGGAAAATGCAAGTAATGTACAATTATAATAAAAAAGTATAATTTAAAAAAAAATAGACTAAATTTTAATTAATTTGTCAACACCATGCTTTTATTTTTTATTTTTTAGTTAAATGCATGCAGCAGATTTTCTAAAACTGATGTATCGTTACACTGAAATTAAACATTGAATAGAATCTTCGCCCTGCTTTTTCTGAGCCAAAAAAGTAAAAATTAAACTTGAAAATTTAATCACATTTTATAGTATAACATAATGCAGTATTTAAGTTAAAAAATCATATAACTAATCTTAAGACTGTCCTACTTTTACGATATGCCCAGCTGGAGTCCTGGACAATACATTCAGTCGGTATAGGCGTTTTTAAAGAGTGGTAGCTTAAACCGATGTAATTTTAATATTACTGTGATTAATTTAATTCTGGACTCTGTATAGATAATAAAATTGGTTTATTTGTTGTTTTTAGTGAAGGAAACCTTTCGTGACGTCAAACTTCATAATTGGTAGCATATAGACGAAAATAATTATACAATGCATATATTTTCGAAGTAAATGAAAAAGTTAAAAAGGTCTTAGTTTCAGGAGTAACACAAATGTTATTGCATGAATTTTCGCAGTATTTTTACTGCTCTAATTTTTATCTTTTTGTAACTTTTCACGGGTTTTTTAATAGGCTGAATTATCACAAAATTAGTTTTGGTTTGTTATACTGGGATCAAAACAACTAACGAAAAAAGTTATTATCGCGATGCATTAATTCATATTGAATTGGATTCTTTCGACATTCTAGTATTTTAATAATTTTATATGTGCACGTACTGTATGTACCATGCATATGTACCTGAATATATGATCTACAGGACATTACAACGAAGGACAAATGTATATATTTTATATGTACAAGTAAATGTAGTGGTTTATCGTCTAATCAGTTATAGTGGAGCCAGGGACTCAAACAAATAATTTAAGTTGTCCTTGGCATGGTATAGAGCTACATGTAATAATGAAATCATTATTGCAAGCGTGCATTTAACGATATAAAAGAATGGGCTAGCTGCCAGGTGCCGTATTTTAAGGTACCCAAATATATTTAATTACTCCGCATAGTTACACTTAGGTGTGTATGGACATTTAGTCATTTAGTAGATACTTGTGGTATGAGGCAGACTCAAGCACTGAGGAAGACTCAGGCACTGAGGCAGACTCAAGCAATCCCCAGACTGACTGTTCATCTTCATTTATCTATGCTTGTACCATGAGTATTTTATTCTTTATAATACACGCGATCGCCAAGAGAAACTTCAGATTGCTTGGCCAGACGAACACCACATTGGTGGCAGCGGTGGAAAGAGAAAAGCTACGCTCGCAACTAGAGGATGTACTATTAAGAAAATACCGTACAGGATGCCTCAGCACAGTTCTACAGCATTGGGCATTTCGATCCAGACGAAGATCCGCTCAACAATGCAGATAAGTAGAACGACTATGTGCAGGAATTCGAGCTGTTCATGGAAGTGCAAGGAATAGCTGACGAAAAAAAACAAGCAACATTATTGCATCTAGCAGGGCCGAAAATCCGAAAGTTGTTACAAACCGTAAGCTATGAACAATTGGCTACGAGGCAACGAAGGAAGCGCTCAGCTCTCTATTCCAAGGTGCAATCAACAGCGTCCACAAAACTTACAAGCTGCATTCAGTTAGCCAGATAGAGAGAGAACCATTTAATTCCTTCAGTTCTACAGTCTGCATTACAGTAAAAAGTGCAGCAAAGTACTGTAACTTGCACGTCGAGTAGAAGCCTGAAGGAAATGAGAGCACAGTAAAGCTCAGCTTCGAGGATCGTCTGCTACGCAATCTGATATGTAAAGAACACGTCAAAGCCGCTAAGGGCTCTGCTGCTTAAGGAAGGCTGCTAAGGAAAGACTAGTAAGGTACGACTGGCCGTTGACTTACGAAATTTAAGCGAGGCAACGAAAAAGCTACAATTTCCTATCCCATCTCTGGATGATCAGCTCAAAAAAATGGGAGAAGCAAGCTGCTTCAGCCACATTGATGGCAAGAAAATGTTCCATCAAATTGAACTGGACAGTGAATCTAGACATCTGACAACGTTCTCAACAGGAATCCCTAGACAACCGCTATACAGGTACAAACGATTGCCGATGGGTCGGGTCAACTCGTCATTCTATCTTCAAGCCGACATGACAAAAGTTTTGGCTGGTTTACAAGGACTACTACATATTCAGGATGATATAATTGTGTATGGGAAGGACGTCAAGGAGCACATCAACAGGCCAAAGCAGGTCTTAGCAAGGCTCGTGGAGAACGGCATGACCTCTGGAAAGTAAAAATGCAAATTTGGAATGAGTAAAGCCACTTTATGGGATTTATTCTGACCGAGAAGGGAATAACCATCTCATATAGAACTGAAGCTATTCGAATGTTCAAACCACCATGCAATACAAGTGAAGTTGAATCGTTCCTTGGTCTAGCACAATTTTTTGCTCGATTCGTACCAAACCTAGCAACCTTTTCAAAGCCTCTGAATGACCTCACGAACCCGCACAACAAAGATACGTATGGATACGTAAGTGCAACGTTAGTTTTAGGTATCCATGCAACGTATGGGATACGTGTTTTTCGTGGTTGCAGTTACGTATCTATCTCGTTTCTGAAACGTTCCCAAGATACGTAACAGATACGTCGCATTTGGCGTCAAATGTGCAGGATATATAGCAGAAATTTTTGTGATGAAAATTACCAGCTGCATTTGCGTATTTGCAACAATATCAAGACGCTCCGTGGATCGTAAAAAATATAATTTTTAGATCATAAGTATATAGCAGCACCCAATAGAAAAATAAACATTAATAAGATAGTCTTCAAAGAAATATTTTTTATACTGAATATAATGAGATAAACTTAATTTTTTTTGCTACTTTTGGTGTTAAAGGGTACCGTTATATTTATTTAATGTTTTTTATTCTTATATACATTAAAGTACTCAAATGCGTACAGGATGCAATAAGTGTCTTTTAAATCAACTAACAAAAATAAATTTTGAATAAAAAACAAAAGTGTTGCATTGATAAGGGCATTATTGATTAAGTGCATATTTTAAACAAGGAGTGGAAGTAAGGCTTACGAAATAAGCAATGACGGGTAGCGGAGCTTAGCAATGACAGGGGACCAGTGACAAATTGAGAGAGTGGTAGACAACGAAAGGTGGGGATTGCTGCTGTCGTGCTGGCCTCTAGAGCAGTGCCGGCGGGCAGGGTCGGGACAGTTCTCTTTTGGCCAGTACGGTTGCCGGGCAGGACAATCACGAAAGGGGATGAGTCTTCCAGTACAGTCCCGGGGCAAGATAAAAGCATGGGAGAAATCCATGGTCGCAATCGGCAGGCGTGAAGTGAGTCAAGAGTTTAAGGCGCGATTTAAAAGATTATATTTAAAAGAGTCGCAAATTGAGGTCATTGAGGCCACTCTCTCGCTCTCTGATTCGACACTGTTTCCGACACCGACACATGATCCATAATGTGAGAAGCGCATGATAAGAGAGAAAAATGACGGTTCGGAGGGGGGGTAGTCGGTAGTTTCGCTCAGGGGAGGCTGTTAATCATGGCCTCCTGGTATGCGGTTACGAAATAGTGGACAGAATAGTGTAAAGAACAATAGTTGCACAACACAGCAACAGGTTAGGAGTCCAATAGAAGGGGGGTAATAACTGACATGATTGCATAATCGAGAAGGAACAATCAATAATCGCTACCCTCCTCCCAATCGCTCGCCTCCCGATCGCTTGCCTCCCGATCGCTCGCCTCTCGATCGCTCGCCTCTCGATCGCTCGCCTCATGATCGCTCGCCTCATGATCGCTCGCCTCCCGATCGCTCGCCTCATGATCGCTCGCCTCTCGATCGCTCGCCTCCCGATCGCTCGCCACCCGATCGCTTGTCTCCTGATCACTTGCCTCACGACCGCTTGCCTCTTCCTGAACCTCCCCAGCAGCCCGCCTTTTCATTCTCTTGAGGACTTCACCAATGCAGCTACGCGGTTTATTGTTACCCAACTGTCGGCGGTAAACTTTAGATCCAACAAGAATATCTGAAAAGTTTTTTACATAAAGCCCAAATGTGAATCCTTAGTCCAGAAAGCTGCATTCAAATAGATTATTTCAAACTGGAATACTTACGAACAATGCTCTCGGCGACTGCAGGTGGCAATCTTTGCTTGCCCTTTCGGCCTTCCATACTGAAGTGCTGAAGCACTGTCGGGGTGGCCGTACAGAGCAGCATCGTTGTAATTGCGTCGGTCAGCTTCGGGTGGGTCTCCGTCCGCAGAGCTAACTGCTGGAGCTGTTATAAGTACGAATCAATAAATTAAGTACAAGTTTCACAGATTTGAGGCCAGCATTTTAAAACTTACGAAGGCTGCCTTCACAGTAGGAACCTCATCCACCTGCTTGACAAATTGCTTCAGTGCATCGAGAGAGCGCACTGGAAGATCTTGGAGGCTTGTCGGTGGCGCAACGCTTCTGCCTGAGCTTTTAATCGCCTCTTCCAAAGCGAGCTGACGCTCAATAATCATTTTCATCCACTCTGCAGTTTGTGTACATCAACGTATGTAAACACAAGGAGATTTTTTAAGCCATGAGTGAACTTCTTATAGCAGACTTACTTTCTAAATTCTTGCAGTGACAAGAAAAAGCAGGTGGAACTGGTTCGTGCTCGGCAGCGTCAGTTTCGCAGCCCCCGCTCGCGCCAGCCGAGTGCCGCACAGGTGTCTGATGCCGCCCCGATTTATCAGTGCAGTCCCGGCTTGTGCCAGACGAGTGCCGCACAGGTGTCTGATGCCGCCCCGATTTATCAGTGCAGTCCCGGCTTGTGCCAGACGAGTGCCGCACAGGTGTCTGATGCCGCCCCGATTTATCAGTGCAGTCCCGGCTTGTGCCAGACGAGTGCCGCACAGGTGTCTGATGCCGCCCCGATTTATCAGTGCAGTCCCGGCTTGTGCCAGACGAGTGCCGCACAGGTGTCTGATGCCGCCCCGATTTATCAGTGCAGTCCCGGCTTGTGCCAGACGAGTGCCGCACAGGTGTCTGATGCCGCCCCGATTTATCAGTGCAGTCCCGGCTTGTGCCAGACGAGTGCCGCACAGGTGTCTGATGCCGCCCCGATTTATCAGTGCAGTCCCGGCTTGTGCCAGACGAGTGCCGCACAGGTGTCTGATGCCGCCCCGATTTATCAGTGCAGTCCCGGCTTGTGCCAGACGATTGCCGCACAGGTGTCTGATGCCGCCCCGATTTATCAGTGCAGTCCCGGCTTGTGCCAGACGAGTGCCGCACAGGTGTCTGATGCCGCCCCGATTTATCAGTGCAGTCCCGGCTTGTGCCAGACGAGTGCCGCACAGGTGTCTGATGCCGCCCCGATTTATCAGTGCAGTCCCGGCTTGTGCCAGACGAGTGCCGCACAGGTGTCTGATGCCGCCCCGATTTATCAGTGCAGTCCCGGCTTGTGCCAGACGAGTGCCGCACAGGTGTCTGATGCCGCCCCGATTTATCAGTGCAGTCCCGGCTTGTGCCAGACGATTGCCGCACAGGTGTCTGATGCCGCCCCGATTTATCAGTGCAGTCCCGGCTTGTGCCAGACGAGTGCCGCACAGGTGTCTGATGCCGCCCCGATTTATCAGTGCAGTCCCGGCTTGTGCCAGACGAGTGCCGCACAGGTGTCTGATGCCGCCCCGATTTATCAGTGCAGTCCCGGCTTGTGCCAGACGAGTGCCGCACAGGTGTCTGATGCCGCCCCGATTTATCAGTGCAGTCCCGGCTTGTGCCAGACGAGTGCCGCACAGGTGTCTGATGCCGCCCCGATTTATCAGTGCAGTCCCGGCTTGTGCCAGACGAGTGCCGCACAGGTGTCTGATGCCGCCCCGATTTATCAGTGCAGTCCCGGCTTGTGCCAGACGAGTGCCGCACAGGTGTCTGATGCCGCCCCGATTTATCAGTGCAGTCCCGGCTTGTGCCAGACGAGTGCCGCACAGGTGTCTGATGCCGCCCCGATTTATCAGTGCAGTCCCGGCTTGTGCCAGACGAGTGCCGCACAGGTGTCTGATGCCGCCCCGATTTATCAGTGCAGTCCCGGCTTGTGCCAGACGAGTGCCGCACAGGTGTCTGATGCCGCCCCGATTTATCAGTGCAGTCCCGGCTTGTGCCAGACGATTGCCGCACAGGTGTCTGATGCCGCCCCGATTTATCAGTGCAGTCCCGGCTTGTGCCAGACGAGTGCCGCACAGGTGTCTGATGCCGCCCCGATTTATCAGTGCAGTCCCGGCTTGTGCCAGACGAGTGCCGCACAGGTGTCTGATGCCGCCCCGATTTATCAGTGCAGTCCCGGCTTGTGCCAGACGATTGCCGCACAGGTGTCTGATGCCGCCCCGATTTATCAGTGCAGTCCCGGCTTGTGCCAGACGAGTGCCGCACAGGTGTCTGATGCCGCCCCGATTTATCAGTGCAGTCCCGGCTTGTGCCAGACGATTGCCGCACAGGTGTCTGATGCCGCCCCGATTTATCAGTGCAGTCCCGGCTTGTGCCAGACGATTGCCGCACAGGTGTCTGATGCCGCCCCGATTTATCAGTGCAGTCCCGGCTTGTGCCAGACGAGTGCCGCACAGGTGTCTGATGCCGCCCCGATTTATCAGTGCAGTCCCGGCTTGTGCCAGACGAGTGCCGCACAGGTGTCTGATGCCGCCCCGATTTATCAGTGCAGTCCCGGCTTGTGCCAGACGAGTGCCGCACAGGTGTCTGATGCCGCCCCGATTTATCAGTGCAGTCCCGGCTTGTGCCAGACGAGTGCCGCACAGGTGTCTGATGCCGCCCCGATTTATCAGTGCAGTCCCGGCTTGTGCCAGACGAGTGCCGCACAGGTGTCTGATGCCGCCCCGATTTATCAGTGCAGTCCCGGCTTGTGCCAGACGAGTGCCGCACAGGTGTCTGATGCCGCCCCGATTTATCAGTGCAGTCCCGGCTTGTGCCAGACGATTGCCGCACAGGTGTCTGATGCCGCCCCGATTTATCAGTGCAGTCCCGGCTTGTGCCAGACGAGTGCCGCACAGGTGTCTGATGCCGCCCCGATTTATCAGTGCAGTCCCGGCTTGTGCCAGACGAGTGCCGCACAGGTGTCTGATGCCGCCCCGATTTATCAGTGCAGTCCCGGCTTGTGCCAGACGAGTGCCGCACAGGTGTCTGATGCCGCCCCGATTTATCAGTGCAGTCCCGGCTTGTGCCAGACGAGTGCCGCACAGGTGTCTGATGCCGCCCCGATTTATCAGTGCAGTCCCGGCTTGTGCCAGACGAGTGCCGCACAGGTGTCTGATGCCGCCCCGATTTATCAGTGCAGTCCCGGCTTGTGCCAGACGAGTGCCGCACAGGTGTCTGATGCCGCCCCGATTTATCAGTGCAGTCCCGGCTTGTGCCAGACGAGTGCCGCACAGGTGTCTGATGCCGCCCCGATTTATCAGTGCAGTCCCGGCTTGTGCCAGACGAGTGCCGCACAGGTGTCTGATGCCGCCCCGATTTATCAGTGCAGTCCCGGCTTGTGCCAGACGAGTGCCGCACAGGTGTCTGATGCCGCCCCGATTTATCAGTGCAGTCCCGGCTCGTGCCAGACGATTGCCGCACAGGTGTCTGATGCCGCCCCGATTTATCAGTGCAGTCCCGGCTTGTGCCAGACGAGTGCCGCACAGGTGTCTGATGCCGCCCCGATTTATCAGTGCAGTCCCGGCTTGTGCCAGACGAGTGCCGCACAGGTGTCTGATGCCGCCCCGATTTATCAGTGCAGTCCCGGCTTGTGCCAGACGAGTGCCGCACAGGCGTATGTTGCCGCCTTAATTCATCGGTGCAGTCCCCGCTGAAGCCAGCTACTGAAGGCGTAGCTACTGAAGGCGTAGCTACTGAAGGCGTAGCTACTGAAGGCGTAGCTACTGAAGGCGTCTGCCTTGGTTCATCCGCGTTGTTTTCGTACAAGCCAGACGAGTACAGCCCAGACGTCTGCTTGCAAGGGGCATAGCAACCTTTACTAGGGGGTGTTGGAAACTTAGCAGATTCTTTCTGCTTTGGTTTTTTCTTTTTCGGCTCGGCATCCAGACGCAAGTAGTCAACAGGTACGCGTCTTCTTTTGCTGTTGACATCTGTATCGGAGTAAGTTCCTTTAGATTTCGATTTCTTCATCCGATACAGCAAATATTCTAGATCATCTGAAACGTATAGCAGCAAAAATTTCGTTTCTTAACCGATTTTGCGAATTATATAAATACTTTCAAAAACTTGGACGTAAAAAAACAATAAAAATTTTACACTTACCACTGACGCGCTGAACTGACAGAATTGTATGCGTTGTCCAATCGCTCTGGGGTGGCTCGGCCTTTCTTAACAGCCTAACGAATGCCGTTGGGTTCATCGCGGAGACTTTTGGGGGGAGTTTGACCTCACTTTCGGTCATCCAGCTGGTCGAAACAATCATATCCCCATCTTCGAACTCACCAAACGACACACTCTGAAATCGACGCGACATCGCATTCATTAACAGCAAACTTGAAAGCGCAGTAAGCACAGCTCTGAGCTTAGAGCAGATCCGAAAAAAATCTGCGATTGATGATGAAATTGTCGAGGCACTGGAATCAATAGTATCAGGAGGAACATGGAAAAAGCACAACAAACTATTTGCAGAAAGAAATTGTTGTGCTTTTGGCTTTAGCCTTTAGCAATTGTCAGTCTAGCGGTCTGTTGACCTCTGACGCGTCTATTCTTTTATTTCATAACTCAAAGCATGGTTCAATCATCAACGCAGTCGCGTAACAAAAATGTCTATGGCAAAGCCATCAACCCACAACACCCTCCCTCTTCTATAGGTAGGTTTACAATTATCACTCAGGTGCGATAAAAAATTCTAGTTTTCTTGGCCAAGCGTTCGCTTCGCCTGGGTGACGGCTTGGATTGAACTCCGGCCTCAGTCTGTTGCTGTTGTGTTCTCTCAGCTTGTTCTGTTCCCGGTAGTATCTCAGTGTCTGTCGATGACGGACGCGTCTGTTGGCCGTCGTCACTTGGACCGTTGCCACCGGGCTTGGAATCCCCCATTTCCGTAGTTCCGTGAGCCACAATACCTCACCGATTCGTAGTTGATCGAGGTGGGTCTTTAGATTTCGTCCAGTCTCTGTGGTGACGACTGCTCTGTTGCTGCCAAGCATTTTGGCGAATCTCACAGTTCGTGGCTCATGAAACCTCGATGCACGGTAGATGAGTGATTCTCCTGGGATCCACTTGGACTGAGTGCTGCTCTCCGAGAGGGGGAGTCTTATTTTTCTGCCTTTCAACAGCTCGGACGGTGATGCTTGCTGCTTCCCTTTGGCAGCTCTGTGGAACAGTAGAAATCTGTCAATACTTCTTTGGGATAAACCATTGGTCTTGATTGTCTCTTTGACGGTTCGCACCATTCGCTCTGCAATGCCGTTGCTCTGTGGATGGTAGGCGGGCGTTGTGATGTGCGAACAGCCAATCTGGGTGAGCCAGCTGGTCACCGCTTCGCTCACAAAACTAGGGCCGTTGTCTGACACGAGACACTTGGGCACCCCCTGTTGTGAGAACAATCTTCTGGAAAATGACTGGAACGTCTGGAAATGACTGTGTCGGCCTTCATGTCGCTCGTGATGAAGACTTCCGGGTCGCATGCGAGTGCGCATCCACAATGATGAGTAGGTACTTGTCCTCTATCGGACCGGCAAAATCAATGTGCACTCGCTCCCAGGGGTTGTCAGGTTCTGGATTGCCTTCACTTTGGCTGGGTCCGGCTTGAGCTGATCTCCTTCCAATAAGTAGCCTAGATACTTGATCGAAGTCTTGCGGAATTCACTTTTCGCCGTGTTGATCTTCAATCCTTGCTGGTTTAGTCGATGCAATACTTCCGTCTCACGAACTGCCAATTGTTCTACGCCTTTGCCGCATATCAACATGTTGTCTACGTAGGCAATGACGCCAGGAATTCCTTGTAGGACTTGGCTAATGTACCGCTGGAAGATCGCAGGTGCTGTTTTCACTCCGAACGGAAGCTTGTTGAAAGCGAACATCCCAAATGGTGTTGACATTACTGTCAGCTCTTTCGAAGCTTTATCTAATGAGATCTGGTGATAAGCTTTCTCTAGGTCCAGACGAGTGTATATCCGGCTGCCAGCAGCAGTTGCAATCACTTCGTCAGGTGCACGGGTCAGGTCAGGGGCATCGGATATGAATCGTTGATAAGATGAGAATTGATTGTCACCTTGTAGTCGGCGCAAAGTCTGAGCTTTCCAGAAAATTTCTTGACCACGACAATTGGTGAGGCCCATTCACTGAACTTGACGGGCTTGATGGTGTCTTCTTCAAGCAACCGATCGATTTCATCCTTGACTCCCTGTCTGAGTGCGAAGGGTAGCGGCCTGGGTTTGCAATGAATTGGAGTGGTTCCTTCCTTGATCTTAAGAGTTACTGGTGGAAATTCGCATGACTGGGTTGCCGATGTGCAGCTGTTGTCTACAGCGTTTAGCGTGAAATTGAGCTTGTCTCGGCCAACCAGAACAAAGTTCCTCTGCGATTCCACAATGAAGAATGTGATTGGAATGAACTCGTCATTGTACTCCAACTCAGTGTCTTGTGTTCCAAAGACCTTCATCTGCGTATCAGCGTATGTTGTCAGAACAGTGTCTGTAGGTGTCAGCTTTGGACAACCCAATCGTTTCCAGATCGTTTTTTGACATTACCGAAACTCCTGCTCCAGTATCGATTTGTGCGTTCACGCTAAGCATCGACCCGCTCGTGTGTCTGAGCCTAACAGGCACGGTGTAGCTATCAACAAGATGTCGAATGTGAAAACAATCCTCCTGTTCAGCTTCGCTTGCATCTACAAAGCTTGTGGTCCTTGGCCACACTGCAACTCGCCTAAATTGACCAGATGCTGACGGGCTTTTGAAAGATTTTCGGCATTTGCCAAAACCAGTTGATTTCGTTTTGCAAACTGTTGCGAAGTGGTTTTGCATGCCACATTTGTTGCACGTTTTTCCTTTCGCAGGACACCCTCCATTGGAGCCATGCATTGTGCCACATCTGCCACACTTGGAGCTTGTAGAGTGGGAGCCTCTGGCCACCGATGCTGAAATTTTCATTACTTCAGAAGACTGCGGCTGACTGGTGCAACCCTTTAGTATTTGCGTTTGTGATAGGTTCTGGTGCGCCTCAGCGATGTTGATAGCTGTCTCAAACGTGAGAGTGCTGAAGTCCTGTTCCAATAATTTGCTGATGGCCACCTTGTCATTCGAACCGAATACAAGCTGATCTCTCAGTCTCATATCTCTGGATAGGCCAAACTGACACTTGTCTGCCTGCATGCAGAGTTGCTGTGCATACTCACGAATGCTCATTGATGCCGTGCGAGTGATATGCTGGAAATTGAATCTCTCAGCCATGACGAACGTCTTTGGTTCCAGGATGCTGGCCAGTAGTTTGGTCAGTTCATCGAAGCTCTTTTCTCTCGGCTTCTTGGGAGCGGCTCGATCTGCCAATGCGTCGTACAGCTTGGTGCTGAGCTTCATCAGCAGCAGCTTGTTTTTCGTGTCGTCCTGCCAGCCGTTGATTTCGCTGCACAGTGTGAATCGGTCCAACCACCTCTGGAAGTTCGAACTTTCATCGAGTTTTTCGATGTCAAATTGCTGTCCTCTCGATACTTGTGCGCTTGGGTTCTGCGCTGTCGCTGTTGCCGACTTTGTCGCTTGGACTGATTTCGACGAGATCGCAAGCGGTGGTGCTTTGTCGCTCGAAACCGTTTTACCAACTCCTTTAGTTGGCGATGCTGGCGTACTTCCAGGCATTTTCGTAGCCTATGCTTGCCGACGCCACTGTTGTGCTTTTGATGGCTTTGCCATAGACATTTTTGTTACGCGACTGCGTTGATGATTGAACCATGCTATTGAGTTATGAAATAAAAGAATAGAAGCGTCAGAGGTCAACAGACCGCTAGACTGACAATTGCTAAAGGCTAAAGCCAAAAGCACAACAGAAATAAACTGTCGGAGCAGAATCGAATTCTCCTGTACGAAGACCGCATTGTCCTGCCGAAGAGTCTGCGACAAAAAGCTCTGTTAATTGCCCATGAAGGACATCAAGGCATTTCCAAAGCCAAAGAACGACTGCGAAGTACCGTATTTTGGCCCGCTATAAGCAAAGACGTGGAGATCTTTTGCAAGAAATGCAATATGTGCGTCCACACAACGAAAAAAGGAAGTCGGATCCCAATTGTGCCAACGGAATTTCCGGATAAGCCGTGGGACAAAGTGGCAATGGAATTTAAAGGACGACTTCCGAATGGTAGCAACCTGCTAGTTTTCATCGATTACCACTCGAGATTTCCTCTAGTGTTCATCATGAAGCGCACAGAAGCGAGCGACGTAGTGCGAATTCTAAAGAAAGTGATTTCACTATTTGGACCAATGAAAGAAATCGTCTCAGACAACGGAACAAATATCTGTTGACGAATACCTTAACAGACAAGGCGTAATTTACTCACGGATTATTCCGCGTCACCCAGCAGCAAATGGGGAGGTGGAAAGGTTCAATGAGACATTGAACAAAGTAAACAGAAGGTCCAGAATTTTGAACGGATCAAGTTTTGAAGAGGAGTTGCAGACCACAGACTGTACTGAGGAGGCCAATTCGTTTCCCTAAAATGGACTGATTTTACCAAAGGTGGAGGGATGTGGTATCCCCAGACTGACTGTTCATTTTCATTTATCTATGCTTGTATAGAGCATTTTAAACCACTTTAAGGCTCACTTTCAGGGAGGTTATTGACATAGTTTATTTTGCGGGATTAATCGATCACTTTCCCGGACATATTGCAAGGATTGTTGTATGTATCTAAATAAAAGAGGGCTTGTCTCTTCTCTTCCTTCGTGACTCGAGAAATTTCTTAATAAAATTTTGTCTATGGTAAGAATGTGGGGGCTTCGCCCTCACACCCCCAGCAGGGGCTTCTCCCCCACACCCCCATTCCCAACTTCAACCATAGACATACAAGTATGGCTCCGGGATTTATCTGAATACATTCCGCAAAATAAAAGTAGTTTAGCTCGAGGAATTCAAGTAAAATACCGACCGAAAAACCCATAGAATATCTTATACTTGTTCTTTATAATACACGCGACCGCCAAGAGAAACTTCAGATTGCTTGGCCACACGAACACCACAGTACTGTACTTCACTTACTGCATTTATAGGGAAGCTATAATAAACGTGCATTTTCACTATAGGGTAAAATGACTCCTGATCGCGAGACTTGCCATTGTATAAGCCATCCCTTCTTTATCCCACCAACCGCATCTTATTTTACCGAAAAACATGCATTGCAATTGCATAGCAATTAAGGAAATGGATTTGGCGCTATTTTTTGCTGGATTGATCGCAAGAAAACCAAGGCCATCTAGGGACGAGCTGCATACATTTATTTGCATGGCTTGCAGCAGAAACAAGCCATTTCTACAATTATGCATACAAGCTATATTTTCCGGAATAAAACAAAAGAAGCCCAGAGCGTTTGATTTTTTGCTCCAATCTTTTCACCTAATTTGAATTTCTCTCACCCGACATGCATAGCTTTTATTTTTAATCGTTAACGTTAAAATTATCATCCCAGAGGCTCAGTTGTCATGGCGACGAAGCTGTGAAACAAAAATTCTGCTTCTCAAGACGCAGTCTATAGGGGGGTCTCCACACCCGCTGGCAACACGCGGCGCAAATATAGAATGTAGAAATATGAAAAATGTGCTTTCAATTTATTTACCTACCTAATTTCTAGAAGAAGAAAAAGACAAGCTACAGAAAAGCGTATGCTATAATGTTTTTAAGATGCTAAGTTTAAAAAAAAGGATAACCTAAATTGAAGCCTATAGAGTTAAAGATGCATCTAAGATCAGGTTGGGTAGAAAACATGCAAATCCTATATACTAAAAATGAGTTGTCTGTGGGTAGGTAGGTAGGTAGGTATGCGATAGATTTCAGAAAAAATGGCTCAACCGATTTTCTTCAAACTTGCACCATTCGATCAGAAATTTTCCTGGGACGGTACATGCATCTTGGCTAAGAAATTGCTCAATGATAAAGGGATTAAATATTCGAAAAACATGCTTTTTTGCAAAGGTCAAGCAGCTCTTTCGACCTAAAATTCATTGTAAGAATGCTAGAGAAATAAACTGACTGGCTGAATTCTGATTGTCATAAAGATTGCATCACAACAAGTTGAAAACAGTGCCGAAAAAATGCACACACGACTTGATTTAAATTGCGTAACCAATATTGCTAACTCAAATTGAGACTGATACTGGCTGACTGAGAAATTGATTATGTCATAACTTTTTACCCCAATTGACTTGCTGTAAGAATTGAATTATAAGGGCCACAATTCATGTTCTCCAATTGAAAAGAGATAGCCTATATACGAACAGACTGGACTGCCAACGTAGCGACCTGGGTTCGAATCTTAGTAGTGAAAAATAATTTTTTTATTAAAACACCTTGAAAACACGAAACTGCTAAACATAAAAAATCACAATGTCAAACATAAAAGAGGCACCATGTCAAACATTACATGGGCACCATGTAAAACATATACG
The DNA here is from genome assembly GCA_002269645.1 of Macrostomum lignano. Lineage (NCBI taxonomy): Eukaryota > Metazoa > Platyhelminthes > Macrostomidae > Macrostomum > Macrostomum lignano. The sequence goes on from NIVC01000238.1 coordinate 59,234, forward strand.
TGACTCTATGTCAAACATTAAAGAGCCACCATGTAAAACATAAAAGAGTCACCAATTCGAACATTAAAGAGCCACCACGTCGAACATTAAAGTGCCACCATGTCAAACGTAAAAGAGCCACCATTCCAAACATAAAAGAGCCACTATGTCGAACATTAAAGAGCCACCATTTCGAACATAAAAGAGCCACCATTTCGAATATTAAAGAGCCACCATGAAGAAAATTAAAGAATCACCATATCGAACATAAAACAGCCACAATGTAGAATATTAAAGAGCCACTATTTCGAACATTAAAGAGCCACTATGTCAAACATAAAAGAGCCACCATGTCGAACATTAAAGAGCCACCATATTTAGAATATTAAAGAGCCACCATATCAAACATTAAAGAGCCACTATGTCAAACGTAAAAGTGACTTTATGTCAAACATATCAGTGACTTTATGTCAAACATATCAGTGACTTTATGTCAAACATATAAGTGTTTTTATGTCAAACATTAAAGAACCACCATTTCGAACATTAAAGAGCCACCATTTCGAACATTAAAGAGCCACCATGTCAAACATAAATGAGCCACCATGTCAAACATAAAAGAGGCACCATGTTAACATAAAAGAGCCACCATGTCAAACATAAGAGAGCAACCATGTCAAGCATAAAATCTACACAATTTCAAACGTAAAAGTATTGCCAGCCAATGCCAATTTTAAGTCATGCCAATTTTAAAGGAGCCACTATAAAGCTAAGGAAATTTTCGCACTAGCTACTTATTGTCCGGTGGATGCTTGCTATTTGGGGATACTTGCTATCTGGGGGGGGGGGGGGGTGCTTGCTATCTGGGGGATGCTTGCTATCTGGGATGCTTGCTATCTGGGGGATGCTTGCTACCTGGTGTATGGTGGATGCTTGCTATCTGGGATGCTTGCTATCTGGGGGATGCTTGCTACCTGGTATCTGGGGATGCTTGCTATCTGGGATGCTTGCTATCTGGGGGATGCTTGCTATCTAGGGGTGCTTGCTATCTGGGGGATGCTTGCTATCTGGGATGCTTGCTATCTGGGGGATGCTTGCTATCTGGGGGATGCTTGCTATCTGGGATGCTTGCTATCTGGAGGATGCTTGCTATCTGGGGGTGCTTGCTATCTGGGTGATGCTTGCTATCTGGGGGATGCTTGCTATCTGGGGAATGCTTGCTATCTGGGGGATGCTTGCTATCTGGGGGATGCTTGCTATCTGGGGGGTACTTGCTATCTGGGGGATGCTTGTTATCTGGGGGATGCTTGCTATCTGGGGATGCTTGCTATCTGGGGGGTGCTTGTTATCTGGGGGATGCTTGCTATCTGGGGGGTGCTTGCTATCTGGGTGATGCTTGCTATCTGGGGGATGCTTTCTCTCTGGGTGATGCTTGCTGTCTTGGGATGATTTCTTTTTGCATTGCACTTCATTTGAGCAGTTTGTCGGTTTTCTTTGTGAAGGTTTTTTTGTATGTCGAATATTAAACAGCCACCATGTCAAACATAAAAGAGACACCATGACAAACATTAAAGAGCCACCACGTCAAACATTAAAGAGCCACCACGTCAAACATTAAAGAGCCACCATGTCGAACATAAAAAGAGCCACTATGTCAAACAAACACGTGACTCCATCTCAAACATTAAAGAGCCACTATTTCAAACATAAAAGAGCTACCATGTCAGACATAAAAGAGCTACCATGTAAAATATACAAAAGCCTTCATGTCAAACATAAAACAGCCACATATACGTGACTTAATGTCAAACCTTAAGGAGCCACCATGTCGAACATTAAAGAGCCACCATGTCGAACATTAAAGAGCTACCATCTCAAACATAAAAGAGTCACCATGCCAAACATAAAAGAGCCACCATGTCAAACATAAAAGAGCCACCATTTTAAACATATACGTGACTCCATGTCAAACATTAAAGCGCCATCATGTCAAACATATATGTGACTGCATGTCAAACATAGAAGAGCCACCATGTCAAACATAGAAGAGACACCATGTCAAACATAAAGAGCCACCATGTAAAATATAAAAGAGCTACTATGTAAAATATAAAAGGGCCATCATGTCAAACATTTACGTGACTCAATGTCAAACATTAAAGAGCCACCATATCGAACATTAAAGAGCCACCATGTTAAACATAAAAGAGCCACCATGTCAAACATAGAAGAGACACCATGTCAAACATAGAAGAGACACCATGTCAAACATAAAGAGCCACCATGTAAAATATAAAAGAGCTACTATGTAAAATATAAAAGGGCCATCATGTCAAACATTTACGTGACTCAATGTCAAACATTAAAGAGCCACCATATCGAACATTAAAGAGCCACCATGTTAAACATAAAAGAGCCACCATGTCAAACATAGAAGAGACACCATGTCAAACATAGAAGAGACACCATGTCAAACATAAAGAGCCACCATGTAAAATATAAAAGAGCTACTATGTAAAATATAAAAGGGCCATCATGTCAAACATTTACGTGACTCAATGTCAAACATTAAAGAGCCACCATATCGAACATTAAAGAGCCACCATGTTAAACATAAAAGAGCCACCATGTCAAACATAGAAGAGACACCATGTCAAACATAGAAGAGACACCATGTCAAACATAAAGAGCCACCATGTAAAATATAAAAGAGCTACTATGTAAAATATAAAAGGGCCATCATGTCAAACATTTACGTGACTCAATGTCAAACATTAAAGAGCCACCATATCGAACATTAAAGAGCCACCATGCCAAACATAAAAGAGCCACCATGTCAAACATATACGTGACTCCATGTCAAACATTAAAGCGCCATTATGTCAAACATATATGTGACTGCATGTCAAACATAAAAGAGCCACCATGTCAAACAACTAAGCTACCATGTCAAACAAAGAAGAGACACCATATCAAACATAGAAGAGCCACCATGTCAAACATAACAGAGACAACATTTCAAATGTAAAAGGGCCGCCATGGTAAACATAGAAGAGCCACTATGTCAACATTAAAGAGCCACCTTTTTAAACATAAAAGAGACACCGTTTCAAACATAAAAGAAGTGTCATGCCAAACAAAATGGAGCCACTATAAATCTAAGGAAATATCTGCACTAGCTACTTTCTCTGGTGGATGCTTGCTATTTAAGGATGGATACTTGCTATCAAGGGGATGCTTGCTATTGGGAGATGCTTACTCTTGGGGGTGGAGGGTACTTGCTATCTAAGAGGGGGTTGCTAGATATCTATAAGGTCTCTTTGTATCCAGGTTAATGCTTGCTATCTGGGGTTGCTTGCGGTCTGGGGGATGCTTGCTATTTGGGGGGAGCTTGCTATCTGGGGGATGCTTGCTATCAGGGGTTGCTTGCAGTCTGGGGGATGCTTGCTATCTGGGGTTGCTTGCAGTCTGGGGGATGCTTGCTATTTGGGGATCGATGCTTGAATGCTGTCTGAGGATGCTTGCTGTCTTGGGATGTTTTGTTTTTAGAGGGAATTTCTGTTGTTTTTTATGAAGGCTTTTTTTGCTGTCTATTTGTTATTTGTGAAGAACAAGGATTCTATCCAGATGTCCCCCATCGGGGGGCGAAGATTGCTAGTCCTATATACTAAAAATGGTCTGTCTGTGTCTATCTATCTATGTGATCGATTAGAGAAAAAATGGCTGGACCGATTTTGTTCGAACTTGCACTGTTCGATCAGAAATTTTCCCGTGACGGTACATGCATCGTGGCTAAGAAACTGCTCGATGCTAAAGGCATTAAATATTCGAAAAACATGCTTTTTTGCAAAGGTCAAGCAAACTTTTTGACTTGAAATGCATTGTAAGAATGCTAGAGAAAAAACTGACTGGTTGAATTCTGATTCTGAAATAGATTGCATCATAACTGAATTGTAACTCCGACTTGAATTGAAAATGCAGTGTGGAAGCGTAGCACCAGACTTGATTTAAATTGCGTAACCATATTGTTAACTGATACTGACTGACTGAGAAACTGATTATGTCATAACTGCTTCGTGTGATTTACTCTATGCTTGGATTTTAAAGTGTTGAATTATATAAGTGCAAAATTTGATGTTATCAAAACGATGAGAGCTAGCCTAGAGGTGAACAAACTGAACTGCTAAATGCAGCGACGATGGTTCGAATTTTCATAGAGTATAATTTTTTTATTAAAGCTTTTCAACGTCAGGAAAACTAAAAGACTTTTTAAAAAGAAGCGTCATGTAAAAATCATAGAAGCGTCATTTACAAAATCATAGAAGCATCATTTTAAAAATCATAGAAGCGTCATGTAAACAATCATAGAAGCGTCATTTAAAAAATCATAGAAGCGTCATTTAAAAAATCATAGAAGCGTCATGTAAACAATCATAGAAGCGTCATTTAAAAATCATAGAAGCGTCATGTAAAAATCATAGAAGCGTCATGTAAAAATCATAGAAGCGTCATGAAAAAATCATAGAAGCGTCATGTAAAAAATCGTAGAAGCGTCATGTAAAAATCATAGAAGCGTCATTTAAAAAATCATAGAAGCGTCATGTAAACAATCATAGAAGCGTCATGTAAAAAATCGTAGAAGCGTCATGTAAAAATCATAGAAGCGTCTTTTAAAAAATCATAGAAGCATCATTTTAAAAATCATAGAAGCGTCATGTAAACAATCATAGAAGCGTCATTTAAAAAATCATAGAAGCGTCATTTAAAAAATCATAGAAGCGTCATGTAAACAATCATAGAAGCGTCATGTAAACAATCATAGAAGCGTCATGTAAAAAATCGTAGAAGCGTCATGTAAACAATCACAGAAGCGTCATGTAAACAATCATAGAAGCGTCATGTAAACAATCATAGAAGCGTCATGTAAACAATCATAGAAACGTCATATAAAAATCATAGAAGCGTCATGTAAAAATCATAGAAGCGTCAAGAAAAAATCATAGAAGCCTCATTTAAAAACTAATGAAAGTGTCATTTAAAAAATTAAGAAGCGTCACGGTAGAATAAAAGAAACGTCATGTCAGACATGAAGGGTTCATGTAAAAATTAAATGCAACTATAATGCTGTGCTGGGGAGAAAAACTGAGACGTCAAGGCTCTCAGAGAATAACTAAGATTACGGGGGGGGGGTTTCTGAGATGTCAAAGCAAAAGTCAGAAGCTACTTCAAAGTTCATGTACTTTACTCCATTTTTTTATTGCATTCTTTGTTGGCTCGTCACGGGAGGGGGGGGGCGCTGATAGAAGAAAAGTCATGTAAAAAATAAAAGTAGCACTATGTATACATAAAGAAAAGTCATGTCGAAGTTAAAAGATTCATTTGGGAATTGCTACGATGTCAAAGCTTGGTGGAAATCGTTATAGTGCTGTGATTCTTAAAGAAAGAATCACTAAAATGTCAAGGCTTAGGGGAGAAGAATTGCTGAGATTTCAAGGCTTTAGGTTGGGTTAAAGTTAGGTTTAGGTCAGGTGTGGGTTGAGGGTTATATTTTATCGGGTTTCAAGGTTAACAGGGGATTTTTTAGATTTCAAGGTTTATGGGGGCCATCGCTGACATGTCAAGGCTTACGGGGGAATAGCTGAGATGTCAAGGCTCACGGGGGTATAAATGAGATTTCAAGGCTAAAGTCAGAAGCTACATGTAGTTTATTGAAAACTTTTTATTACATTATTTGATGCCTCCTCAGGGGAGGGATCGCTGATAAAAAAGCGTAATGTAAAAAATAAAAGAAGCTTCATGTCGAAGTTAAGAGATTCATTTGGGAATCCCTACGATGTTGAGGCTTGCAAGGAATCGCTATAATGCTGCAGGGGCGTAGCCAGGAATTTTGTTTGGGGGGGGCCTTGAGTTAGGGGGCGCCAGCTTCTTATAGGGGGGGGCGCCAGTTTCTTGTAGGGGGGGCGCCAGTTTCTTTTAGGGGGCGCCAGTTTCTTTTAGGGGGCGCCAGTTTCTTTTAGGGGGGCGCCAGTTTATTTTAGGGCGGGCGCCAGTTTCTTATAGGGGGCGCCAGTTTCTTTTAGGAGGGGGGGCGCCAGTTTCTTTAAGGGGGGCGCCAGTTTCTTTTAGGGGGCGCCAGTTTCTTTTAGGGGGGCGCCAGTTTATTTTAGGGCGGGCGCCAGTTTCTTATAGGGGGCGCCAGTTTCTTTTAGGAGGGGGGGCGCCAGTTTCTTTAAGGGGGGCGCCAGTTTCTTTTAGGGGGCGCCAGTTTCTTTTAGGAGGGGGGGGCGCCAGTTTCTTTTAGGGGGGGGGGCGCCAAGGCCAGAGTTGGTGATTATGGGGGGGGGGGGCCGCGGCCCCCCTTGCCCCCCCCTCTGGCTACGCCCCTGTAATGCTGTAGTAGTGCTATAATGACTCTTAGAGAGAATTACTGAAATTTCAATGCTTTAGGGTTAGGGTTAGGGTTAGGGTTAGAAGGTTGACAGATATTTTTAGATTTCCAAGGCTTATTGGGGGCATTGCTGAGATGTCAAGGGGGGAAGTTGATATGTTAAAGCTTGTGCGGGGGATAACTGACATGTCAAGGCTTACAAGGTTTGACAGGAGATTTTTTAAGATTTCAAGGATACATGTAGCTTATTAAAAAAACGTGTATTGCATTTCTTTGGCTCCCCAACGGGGGGCGTAGATTGCTAGTTTTTAACTAAAACTCGACTAAGCGCCAAGCTGATATGGACATCCGAACTTATAAGTTGCAATATAGGAGCTTATTTTTTGAACGATAAGTCTGGAAAGTGCGTAAACTTCTGTTGCTAACTTCAAACTGTTGTTGTAGTCAACTGAAAGTTCACGGGATCCGCGGTGCAAACATTCGCTTCTTTGAATTACGCTGGCTGGTCGACCAGTGTTTGACAAAACTTTGTGGCATAAAGTGCGAGTCTGGATGTCCAATCCTAGACTGCATGACAATTGTCTCTCAGCGGAGTTTCTCAGTCAGGAAGTTGTGTGCTGTCTATGGCCCAACTTGACTTTATTCTGTTGTTTTGCAACTTTTGAATGTTCGTTTTCTGAATTGGCATGCCAACAAAAATTGTTTTTTCGAAATAACAAAGCAAGTGCATGATATTCTCTACCAACCATTAATAAACATGAGTGTAGTACATTTGGACATGTCTTTTATCAAAAGTGCAAGTTTCTTCAAGCAGACGTCACTTCAATAGATCTGAATATCTGATAGCTTCAAATCGGGTTGGTTTGGTCAGATTGTCTTCAGTGGTGGGCATCCTCACGGACAGGTGCCAGCGGAATATGATGTGCCAGCTGAGCACGGCATCTGAACGTAGTGTCCATGATCGCAGCGCAGGTAGTGCACATCGCTGCTGCAGTCTCTCATGAAGTCGATGGTGCAGTCCTGGCCATCTGTAAAGCAGACGGAGCTGGTGGTGGTGCTCAGGCCGGCTCCAGAGTTCGGAGGTGAAGTCGTGATGGCCAGTCTTCCTTCCACCACCTGAGTGGGTGCAACAATCAACGAAAAGGTTCTTAACAACAATGAAGGGCACTTATGGATAAGTTTGATTTTACTGGCGTATTGAGCACCGACTGACCTCGCTGACGCAGTCCAGCGGTCTCCACAGCGCCTCATGCTGAGCGGCAGTGGCCAGATAGCAAGTGCCGTCTCGCTTGAACACGGCGGTGCAGTTGGGTCGCACTGCGCACTCCACCGAGCAGGTGCGAGGGTCTCGGACTCCGTTGACCTGCGACAGGTCGGTCACGTTTCCGGGGCAACCGGAGACGACGCGGAAGCGGACGCAGACACCGGATGCGATGGACAGCAGGCTGAGCAGGCAGGAGGCCACAGCCAGCATTCTGTGAGCTGACAGATGCATGGGTCTCGGTGCATTGTACTTATAAAAAGCTGCACGTACGTATTAAACAGAGAGATTTTTTGAGAATGAGCGAATGGGAGCCGACTTGAATAGCGAGCGTGTTTAGTGGCTGCTTCTTCTTTCCTGAGATGGGTCTTGACTACAGAAGCGCTTAATGCACGGGTCTTAGGCCTTCATTTCCTGTAGAAATTGTCACCGCCACGGAAATTGAAAGCACCCTGTTGTGACTCAGACATGCGGAAATTTTCAGTTGGCAAATGAGGCTGTGAATGCTTTGTAGGGAGCCAGAAGCATTACAGCCCTCTGCTTTATTGCTATGCAATTCTCACTTTAGATCCGCTCTCTCTCTCTCTCTCTCTCTCTCTCTCTCTCTCTCTCTCTCTCTCTCTCTCTCTCTCTCTCTTTCTCTCTCTCTCTCTCTCTCTGACCATGCCTTTCAGCCATGCCTAAAGCCAGGATTTTTGGCTAAACAGCCTGTATAGCTCATTCTGTATTATTCAAAAAACTTCCAAACTTTGCTTGATACTTTAGTTACAGTGAAAGTAATAATTACTAATGATTCACGACACAAATAATACTCGTAGTCCATGGGTTGGCGGCAGGATATTTCCAGCCTGTGTCACCCGATAAACTGCTAACTATATCCAGTGACCGCTAGTGCGACAGCCAAATCGGTCAATACATCCGGCGAGTTCGACTTGATTTGCACGTCATTCGATCATGCCGAAGGTCATTAGACAGTCGAGATGCAGTGAACCGCTATAGATTCTCCGAGAAAAGCTGCTAGAGGCTTTCGCTATCTTCTTGAGTTTATGAAGAACGTCAGTGAGAAAGCAGGCGGCCTTACTAAGGTGTACACCGACCGCTGCATATGGTAGGTAGTTTAACCTGTACTTTTGTCCACCATTTTCATGTGTCTCTGTGAACACATTTGAATCTAGACAAATCAGTTGCCAACTTTTCTTAAACTGCAGAGTAACTAGAGCGTGCCACCTGGGTGCCTGTGGCCAGACTATCCAGGAGATCATGCTCATCACTGGGCGAAAGTGTGAGCGAACTGTTAAGCGCTACTTATCGAGGCGACGTGATCGCAGTTTGTATAGGGCATCTCAGGCTGTGGATCAGGCGCTGAATCATGCAGTTTCCGAAACTAATGTCAATAAGATTGTTAAGCTAGCTCGTCCAAAATCCAATCACAATAAGCGAGGCTACGATGGAGGAATGTGCGGATGTTTATCAAGAGCCTGTCCAGACCGACGGTGCACTACGTGTGCAGGCTGCTCCATCAAAGAAGATGAAAGTGACCATTGGCGGCAGTCGCAATCTGATCGATATTCTTTTTGAGTGACGTTTCTGTGTAGGCCTGGTATTAACTGATTAACATACGATTTCTTTTTTGAACAGTTTTTGATGTTTTTCTAACATAAAAAAAAAATTTACCCTTTGTTATTGTTTAAATTGCCGTTGCGTGTTAATGTCCAAAATGACATTACCACGCATCCCACGCGCGTGTTATTGTCACCAAAAGTGCATAGCAATGCTGTTTGTCTCTGTTCGAATACCATGCATTAAATCGACTCAATTTTAGCGAGCATGAAAACTTAAATATGGAACAGTTGCCTCGATGTCAAAATTTTCTAGAAAATTAATGAACCAAAATTGACTAATTTGGCGGCAGTTCTTTTAAAAAGCTGCATAGCTTGGATACTAGTCTGTGAGTGTTTCATTTTTATTTATGTTAAATCAAATGCTTCCGAAGACAATCGACTCCTCGAAAAATGCGGCCAACTTAACGATAAAAGTCTGACATTTGTAGCTTATTCAACCATGCCTTGGAAAGCACTTCGGCCTATATTCCTTTCTTAAACGTCAATTGACATCTATAAGCTTACTTCTGAAACTCGTAGTCAGTATTATACGAAGTACTCGCAGAACGAACCTGATGCAAAGCGCTCAGAGTACATGTTTGCAGTCTCTATATACGCGCAAAAATCATTGGCCTTACTGTGCAAACACAAGCTTCAGGGTCACAACCAGCTTGAGTATACGGTAATAAATAAAGTTGCATTTTGCTTTTTCCGTGGTGTTTAGTCTTATAGCCCTTTCCTTTTGGTAGCAGGCATTTGATAGTCCCTGATTTTAACTGTAGAGTATCAATCACGCTCAGTAAACCCCGTCAGCTTCCTGCAGGCTGATGTTTACCAATGCCATATTGACACGATCGAGCTGAAACTTTTTCTTCTTTGGATTCTCGCACCATAGAGACCGAGTTGACCGAGCTTGAATTCGCTTTTGCAATCATTTTCATGCGGATGCGGTCATGCTTTTTTAATTGGCGAGGTTCCTTAAGCAAACGTCAAGGTACGCAGTGCATCTTTAAACGTGAAAAATATAACTTTTTTGAACTAACGAACTAACTAACTAACTAACTAACTAACTAACTAACTAACTAACTAACTAACTAACTAACTAACTAACTAACTAACTAACTAACTAACTAACTAACTAACTAACTAACTAACTAACTAACTAACTAACTAACTAACTAACTATCTAACTAACTAACTAACTAGCTAACTAACTAACTAACTAACTAACTAACTAACTAACTAACTACATGTAACTAACTAACTAACTAACTAACTAGCTAACTAACTAACTAACTAACTAACTAACTAACTAACTAACTAACTAACTAACTAACTAACTAACTAACTAACTAACTATCTATCTAACTAACTAACTAACTAACTAACTAACTAACTAACTAACTAACTAACTAACTAACTAACTAACTAACTAACTAACTAACTAACTAACTAACTAACTAACTAACTAACTAACTAAATAACTAAATAACTAACTAACTAACTAACTAACTAACTAACTAACTAACTAACTAACTAACTAACTAACTAACTAACTAACTAACTAACTAACTAACTAACTAACTAACAAAATATAGTTCGGCATTCAGTTGATATTCACCGTTGGTATTGCACTCGTGCACTTTTCTCCAAATGTATTATATTATATTTACACGATTTACTCTATGAGCACTCATAATTTCATTATGACTGCAGAAGGGCAGCGGGCACCCACCGCACCCTGGCGCTTTGGGCGAAATGTCCCAAAACCAGCGTTGAGGTGATTCTGCTCACTCTTCTGCCTCCTAATCACATACTGTACGCAGGCACGCACTGGTACACACACTCACACAGGATGTACATCGGCTCTGGCTTTCTAATTTTCATGCATGCACACTCTCTGTGCCTTGGCGGGGTGACCCTCATTGGTGTGAATCGCGTAAAAATATTCCTGGTCTGCTTTCTTTACATACTACTGATTGTAAACAGTAAGAATCTAGGCAAAACTTTTTGTTCTATATTTGAAAAACTCTTTTGATAGTGGCTGCTGTTGCTATAGTATTATCATTAATAAATACCTACAAAAATATGGTAATACGCATCGTAAAAAGATAATAGTGAGATTCTGCTCCTCATCATCAACTGTCAAAAGCGACCGGTTTGAGGTTAAATTTTATAATCAAAGAAAGTATATTTTTACAAGTATATTTTCTATATAGATGTAGTTCCTTAGAACATAAGCATGCAGTTGATACAATACCTATCACTCGCTTCATGGTAAGCTTCCAGCTTAAAGCAAGATTTGAAGCATCAGTCGTTTTCTCTTTCTTTGATGGCATTAATGTCTTTTTCCCAGTATTTACTGTCTTTTTCTGTATCACCACCGTCATCATTTCGAACATTAATGGTTGTTGTTGGACGTGTGGTGGTTGCCACAGTTACTGACTGAGTGGACTGAGACGCAGTAGTACTTGTAGTTTCCCCGTCAGTTAACCTGTCGATAATGACCTGCGAATTCAATTAGAAGTCATTTTGCACTGATTAGAGGCAAATACAATACTAGTGTGCAGCTCAAAGGCATCAAGCAATGCTACATGTAAAACCTGCATGCCTGTTTTCGCCGTAAAGGTAAGCAAAACATTCAATGGAACGTTCCCGATTAAAGGAGCTTCCCAAACAAAGAATATCTCGTAGAATATGATCTCGTCGTCAACTTGACGCTCAAAAAAGCTAGGAGGTTATAAAACAAAAAAGTTTACCTCGCTGTTGCAGTCCAGGGGTCTCCACAGCGCCTCATACTGAGCGGCAGTGGCCAGATAGCAAGTGCCGTCTCGCTTGAACACGGCAGTGCAGTTGGGTCGCACTGCGCACTCCACAGAGCAGGTGCGAGGGTCTCGAACTCCGCTGACCTGCGACAGGTCGATCACGTTTTTGGGGCAACCGGAGACGACGCGGAAGCGGACGCAGACCCCGGACGCCACGGACAGCAGGCTGAGCAGGCAGGAGGCAGAAATTGCAAATTGCATTTTGAGCTGCACCGACTCGAGCTGGGTTGAAGGTAATTGCAAGCAAATCGAGATGTAAAATCAAACCTAATTTGGTGTAACTTTTAGATATTTTACTAGCAATCTACGCCCCCCGTTGGGGAGCCAAAGAAATGCAATACACGTTTTTTTAATAAGCTACATGTATCCTTGAAATCTTAAAAAATCTCCTGTCAAACCTTGTAAGCCTTGACATGTCAGTAATTCCCCCCCACAAGCTTTAACATATCAACTTCCCCCCTTGAGATCTCAGCAATGCCCCCAATAAGCCTTGGAAATCTAAAAATATCTGTCAACCTTCTAACCCTAACCCTAGCCTAACCCTAACCCTAACCCTAACCCTAACCATAACCCTAACCTAACCCTAAAGCATTGAAATTTCAGTAATTCTCTCTAAGAGTCATAATAGCACTACTACAGCATTATAGCGATTCCCTACAAGCCTCGACATCGTAGGGATTCCCAAATGAATCTCTTAACTTCGACATTAAGCTTTTATTTTTTACATTACGCTTTTTTATTATCAGCGATCCCTCCCCTGAGGAGGCATCAAATAATGTAATAAAAAGTTTTCAATAAACTACATGTAGCTTCTGACTTTAGCCTTGAAATCTCATTTATACCCCCGTGAGCCTTGACATCTCAGCTATTCCCCCCGTAAGCCTTGACATGTCAGCGATGGCCCCCATAAACCTTGAAATCTAAAAAATCCCCTGTTAACCTTGAAACCCGATAAAATATAACCCTCAACCCACACCTGACCTAAACCTAACTTTAACCCAACCTAAAGCCTTGAAATCTCAGCAATTCTTCTCCCCTAAGCCTTGACATTTTAGTGATTCTTTCTTTAAGAATCACAGCACTATAACGATTTCCACCAAGCTTTGACATCGTAGCAATTCCCAAATGAATCTTTTAACTTCGACATGACTTTTCTTTATGTATACATAGTGCTACTTTTATTTTTTACATGACTTTTCTTCTATCAGCGCCCCCCCCCCCTCCCGTGACGAGCCAACAAAGAATGCAATAAAAAAATGGAGTAAAGTACATGAACTTTGAAGTAGCTTCTGACTTTTGCTTTGACATCTCAGAAACCCCCCCCCGTAATCTTAGTTATTCTCTGAGAGCCTTGACGTCTCAGTTTTTCTCCCCAGCACAGCATTATAGTTGCATTTAATTTTTACATGAACCCTTCATGTCTGACATGACGTTTCTTTTATTCTACCGTGACGCTTCTTAATTTTTTAAATGACACTTTCATTAGTTTTTAAATGAGGCTTCTATGATTTTTTCTTGACGCTTCTATGATTTTTACATGACGCTTCTATGATTTTTATATGACGTTTCTATGATTGTTTACATGACGCTTCTATGATTGTTTACATGACGCTTCTATGATTTTTATATGACGCTTCTACGATTTTTACATGACGCTTCTATGATTGTTTACATGACGCTTCTATGATTTTTTAAATTACGCTTCTATGATTTTTAAATGACGCTTCTATGATTTTTAAATGACGCTTCTATGATTGTTTACATGACGCTTCTGTGATTTTTTAAATGACGCTTCTATGATTGTTTACATGACGCTTCTATGATTGTTTACATGACGCTTCTATGATTGTTTACATGACGCTTTTATGATTGTTCACATGACGCTTCTATAATTTTTTACATGACGCTTCTATGATTTTTTAAATGACGCTTCTATAATTTTTATATGACGCTTCTACGATTATTTACATGACGCTTCTATGATTGTTTACATGACGCTTCTATGATTTTTTACATGACGCTTCTATGATTGTTTACATGACGCTTCTTTGATTTTTACATGACGCTTCTATGATTGTTTACATGACGCTTCGATGATTTTTTAAATTACGCTTCTATGATTTTTAAATGACGCTTCTATGATTGTTTACATGACGCTTCTATGATTGTTTACATGACGCTTCTATGATTTTTTAAATGACGCTTCTATGATTTTTTACATGACGCTTCTACGATTTTTTACATGACGCTTCTATGATTGTTTACATGACGCTTCTATGATTTTTATATGATGCTTCTACGATTTTTTACATGACGCTTCTATGATTTTTTAAATGATGCTTCTATGATTTTTATATGACGCTTCTATGATTTTTTAAATGACCCTTCTATGATTTTTATATGACGCTTCTACGATTTTTTACATGACGCTTCTATGATTTTTTAAATAATGCTTCTATGATTTTTATATGACGCTTCTATGATTTTTTACATGACGCTTCTATGATTTTTTACATGACGCTTCTATGATTGTTTACATGACGCTTCTATGATTTTTATATGACGCTTCTATGATTGTTTACATGACGCTTCTGTGATTTTTTAAATTACGCTTTTATGATTTTTAAATTACGCTTCTATGATTTTTTTAAATGACGCTTCTATGATTGTTTACATGACGCTTCTATGATTTTTTAAATGACGCTTCTATGATTGTTTACATGACGCTTCTATGATTTTTTACATGACGCTTCTATGATTGTTTACATGACGCTTCTATGATTGTTTACATGACGCTTCTATGATTGTTTACATGACGCTTCTATGATTTTTTAAATGACGCTTCTATGATTTTTTACATGACGCTTCTACGATTTTTTACATGACGCTTCTATGATTGTTTACATGACGCTTCTATGATCTTTTAAATGACGCTTCTATGATTGTTTACATGACGCTTTTATGATTGTTTAGATGACGCTTCTATGATTGTTTACATGACGCTTTTATGATTGTTCACATGACGCTTCTATAATTTTTTACATGACACTTCTATGATTTTTTAAATGACGCTTCTATGATTTTTATATGACGCTTCTACGATTTTTTACATGACGCTTCTATGATTTTTTAAATGATGCTTCTATGATTTTTTAAATGACGCTTCTTTTTAAAAAGTCTTTTAGTTTTCCTGACGTTGAAAAGCTTTAATTAAAAAAATTATACTCTATGAAAATTCGAACCATCGTCGCTGCATTTAGCAGTTCAGTTTGTTCACCTCTAGGCTAGCTCTCATCGTTTTGATAACATCAAATTTTGCACTTATATAATTCAACACTTTAAAATCCAAGCATAGAGTAAATCACACGAAGCAGTTATGACATAATCAGTTTCTCAGTCAGTCAGTATCAGTTAACAATATGGTTACGCAATTTAAATCAAGTCTGGTGCTACGCTTCCACACTACATTTTCAATTCAAGTCGGAGTTACAATTCAGTTATGATGCAATCTATTTCAGAATCAGAATTCAACCAGTCAGTTTTTTCTCTAGCATTCTTACAATGCATTTCAAGTCGAAAACTTTGCTTGACCTTTGCAAAAAAGCATGTTTTTCGAATATTTAATGCCTTTAGCATCGAGCAATTTCTTAGCCACGATGCATGTACAGCCGCGGAAAAATTTCTGATCGAACAGTGCAAGTTCGAACAAAATCGGTCCAGCCATTTTTTCTCTAATCGATTGCGTACAAACAAGCAAGATTTTCATTTTTAGTATATAGGACTAGCCATTTAGCCCCCCGCTGGGGAGCCCTAAAATGACACCAATTGGTTTTTATTTTGACACAAGAGTAACCTTACTATAATTATCCAAAATGTTGATTTCCATTAATCAAAAATTACCTTTTCTCATTTTGGCAAAAATAAATTGCCATGAATCAGAACTTTCATCAGCCAAAAAAGTTTCCTTCATCAGCCCAAAACCCTTTCTTAATCAGCAAATAGTGCTGATCCTTTCAAGCACAAACTCTTAGTGCATATCGTCGCTGGCCGGGGCATATTCTTTTCCGCAGCAAATATGCAAATCACTGACGGCCTTAGACCCTCTCTTTTAATTAGCCTAAATCAAAGAATGAAACCTTTAATAAATGCGCTGGTATTTCCTATTAGCAGAAATCAGCATCACTTGTGTGTACTATTTCAATATCTGAACTACATGAGCTACTTCAGCCGTACTACCTGACTATCTGACAATCGCCCAACAACCTAACACCCCTAACAATTCAGCCATCGTCCATGAGCCTTGTCATCTTAGCAATTCCCCCCAGTAAGCCTTGAAATCTCAGCAATTCCCCAAGTAAGCCTTGACAAGAATTGCTAAGAATTGCTAAGAATACTTAGCTAACAATTGCTAATACTTGCTAAGAATTGCTGAGAAGCCTCGAGATCTCAGCAATTCCCCCAGTAAGCATTGACATCTTAGCGATTCTCCCAGTAAGCCTTGAAATCTTAGCAATTCCCCCAGAAAGAATTCAAATCTTAGCAATTGCCGCAGTAAGCCTTGAAATCGCTGCAATTCCCCCAGTAAGCCTTAACATCTCAGCAATTCCCCCAATAAGCCTTGACATCTGAGGAATTCCCCAGTAAGCCTTGAAATCTAAGCATTTCCCCAGTAAGCCTTGAAATCTCAGCATTCCCCCAGAAAGCCTTCACATTTTAGCAATTCCCAGTAAGACTTGACATCTCAGCAGTTCCCCCATTAAGCATCGACATCGCAGCAATTAAACTCGAGCCTTGACATCTACGCAGTTCTCTCAGCTGAGTAAGCCTTGACATCCCAACAACCCAACTCCCCTCCCCCAAGAATTCAGCAATCCCCTTATGAGCCTTGATATCTCTGCAATTTCTTCATAAGCCTTGTCAACTCAGTGATTCCATTCATGAGCTTTGATATCTTAGCAACTCCCATCTTAGCAAGTCTTTAGTTGATGGTTAACAGAGTGGTTATTCTATGATTGAACCAAAACTGACCCTAAGCCCCTAACCCTAACCCATAAGTGAGTCTTGGCATGTTAGCAATCTCCCCCGTGAGCCTTGAGCCTGAGCATTTAAGTAACTTCCTCATAAGATTTGAAATCTAAATTTCACCGAAAGCCTTGAACTGTCAGCAATTCCCTAAGAGCCAAAGCATATAACTAATTCGCCCCTTTAATCTTTGAAATTCCTTGATGAATCATTTATGATTGACACGACGATCGCTCTATAATTAAACTCAAATCCTAACCCTTAACCTGCAGCCGAGTCACAGCATTTCAGCAACTCCCCCTCTCAGCCCAAGAATTTCAGCAATTCCCCAATGAGCTTTTGAAATCTTAGCAATTTTCCCATGAGCATGAAACTTTAGCGACTAACCTTTTGATATCTTGGCACTTTCACATGAGTCTTATGGTTGAAAACTAACCCTGCCAAGTCACAGCATTTCAGCAATTCCCACCGTAAACCACAGCATTTCAACAAATACCCAATGAACCTTGACATTTCGTGAATTTCAGCTATTAGCTTTAGGAGCCTTTGAAATCTCAGTCATTCCCCCGTGAACCTTAGCATCTCAGCAATACCCAAGAGTCACAGCCTACAGCATTACAGGGATCCCCGTGAGCTTTGAAATCTCAGCTATTCCCCAATGAGCCTTGATATCTCAGCAACTCCTATTTGAGCCACAAAATTTCGGCATTATGAGCAGGTACTGCAATCACAACAATCCCCCTGAGCATTGAGCCACTTTATAATTCGGATATCCCCCACGAGCCTTTACAACTTAGCAATTCCCCAATGAGTATTTAATGTTAGACAGGCCTATTCATTTATATGGTTTACGTCTTACTCTTACCCTAACAATGTCGGCAATTCCCTCAAGAGCCACAGCATTCCAGAAATTATTTCCATGAGCCTTGACAGCAAATAATTTTAATGAGCCTTGATACCTCAGAAATTTCTCAAATGGAATTTGAAATCAAAGCAATTCTGCCCAGAATCACATCAGTATAGGAATTTCCCTCTGAGACTTGACAAGACATCTCAGAATTTCTCTCATGGGCCTTGATCTGGCCCATGGCCCAGTAAGCCTTGAAATCTCAATAATTCCCCAGTAAGCCTTGACATCTCAGAAATTCCCTCATTAAGATCGACATCGCAGCAATTGAACTTAAGCTTTGAAATCAAAGCAATTCTCCCCAGAATCACATCATTATAGCAATTACCGCTTGTAGTGAGTGAAACGAGGCTAGACTGCTTGTTGTAGTCGATAGTTGCCGAAAGCTTGCAGGCGAGAATAATAGCGATCAGTATATTTATTGAATTATTGAGCTGAGTCAGAATGGTGGCTAAAGTCGCACCATGCACATTTGATATTGTACGCATAAGGGTTGAGCTAGCAGAGTCACGCGGCGCAGCCGCTAACAACCCCCCAACACACACACGATAGTAGGCGCTGCCTACACCGCTGAGCCTTGAGATCTTAGAAATTCTCCCATGAGTCTTGATATCACAGAAATTTTCCATACCAGCCTTGACATCTTAGCAATTCACATTGAGTATTTTATTCTCGACAGACCGCTTCTTTTATGGTTGACATGATGATTCTTTTGTCGCTTTTTCTTGTGTTGAGTTTTCTTCTGTTTAAAGTAGCATTTATTAAAAACTTACAGTGGTTTACCATCACTTTAGCAATGGTTTACCATCACTTTAGCGATGGTTCACCAGCAATTTAGCAATGGTTCACCAGCAGTTAGCAATGGTTCACCGGCACTGTTCCGCAAAATCTGGGAGCAGATGGCTACTGATCTCCATATGCTTCTCAATAATCGAAACCATTTGAAATGTTTGCAACTTGCAGTTTAAAATTGATTTGCAATTCTCCAGCATATTTATTAATTCATTGTACGTCAGATTAGCACTGCTCACCCAGATTAGATCTTTGCAAATTAGCACTTACAGCAGATTAGCACTGCTCTAGAAGACTAACGCAGCCCCAGCAAAAGTATCTTTAAATTTAAGTGTTTAACATCTCCATGAATCTGCATAGGATGCAATCATTATTGTCACAGGTCACAAAGATAAATTCGCTGCTTCAATGCAGGCTCGAACTGCTGACATCAAAGCATTCTGTTTGCTTCTGCTTGATACTGCCTGCCTACTGCGGCTATTGTGCCTATTGACATGTGGTCGAAATAATCTAGTTTAGCAACTTCAGCCGTTTGAAGTTAACCCCCGGAAATCGGCATTTATCCCCAACACAACCTGAAATTATCCCTTCATCTAATCCCGCCAAAAGACTGCAGTTATTTCTTAGCAGCCGGCATTTATCATCCACTTTGCATTTTAAAACTTTTATTAAAATTAAGAATGCATACCCTCAGCGGCATAGAATTGTCCCCTTAGCCAAAAATATTTCACTTAGCAGCCGCAGAAATCCCCTAAACAACTTGTACTTAATCTTCCACAGTAAATATCCACTCAAAACTCAATAGTTAGTTATAAGCCTCAGAAGTCTGCCATTATCCTCTAATTAGTCCGCAGTTTTCTCTCTCAGCAGTCTGCAGCTATACGCTCATACGTCTGGAGGAACTACCTCAGCAGTTTGCAGTTGTTTCCCCTTTGCAATCTGCAATGATCCCTTCGACAGTCTGCAGTTCCCCTCAGCAGTCTGCAGTCATTTCATTTTCAGTCTACAACTGTACCATTAACGATTTTCATTCATTCTCTCAGCAGCCTGCAGTTCTCCTCTCGGCCGGCTCCTCAGTCTCCTCTGCAAACTGCAATTTTCTCAGCATTTTACGGCTCACTAATAAATTTTCGATACATATCGGCAGTTTTGAAAAGCTCAGCATTTAGCAATACCTTCAGCAGTTTTTTTCAGAATCGTCTGCAGTTTAGCAATTTCATACTTTCATGGAGCTAGGCAATATACCCATTGATGGGATCAGTACGCTCGTAATACATGTACTTGAAGCAGTTTCTACAAATCAAATTTGCTTATCGACTTGTGCCAAACAGCAAAAATACATGTAGTTCATTAAGTGTGCCTTGTTAATTAAGCATAAAAGTTTCAATTAGTCGAAGCACAAGCTAAAATAAATAATTAGTTCAATTTTAATTGTCCGCTGCGAGGTAGACTCGAACCTGGGACCTTACGCCTATCCTAAAACTGGTCCTAGTGCCTACAGTGCGGCTACTCCGCCTATTGATCGGAGGGCGACAAAATCAGCCATATATGCTTTGGCACTGCAGTCAAATACACAGCAGTGATAGGCTGCTTAGTGCACGGGTTGTATGCAGGCAGAGCCAATGCGCAGTTAAGTAAAATCTATAAATTAGATTTAAGTCTGGAGGAACTAATTCACAGTCTGCAGTTCTTCTGTGGCCGGCACCTCAATCCCCTCAGAAAACTGCAATTTGCTCAGAATTGTACGGCTCACTAATCAATTTTCGATACATATCGGCAGTCTTGAAAAGCTCAGCATTTAGCAGCATTGTCTGCAGTTTAGTAATTTCGTACTTTTATGGAGCTAGACAATACCCATTGATGGGATCAGTTATACTCGAAGCAGTTTTTACAAATCAAATTTGATTAGTGGCTTGTGCCGAGTAGCAAAAAATGAATTGCTAATTAATAAAAAAATGTTTCAAATGAAATTAAATAAAAAATGTTTCAATTAGTCCAGGCACAAGCTATAAATTATTGAATTATTTGAATTTTTATTATCCGCCGGGGAGGCAGACTCGAACCTTGGACCTTACGCCTAGTCTAAACCTAGTCCTAAGTGCCTACACTGCGGCTACTCCGCCTATTGATGGGAGGACAACAAAATCAGCCATATATGCTTCAGAACTGCAGTTAAAATACATAGCAGTGATAGGCTGCTCAGTGTGTAGGCGTGCAGGCGGAGCCAATGCACAGTTGATTGAGTGAAATCTATAAATAGCAATTTTCTATGGAGTCCGCCAGTCAGAGCCAGGGTCAGAATGTACACACGCAGCCACTGAGCATTTTTTCTCCTTGCACACTGCAACCCCAGTATTGAAGCTTACACAGTGGAGAGAGAAAAGTTATGGCGCAATCATAATTGGAATTGGAATTCAGCCAGTCCAGTCAAGAATTCAAGCTAGTTTGCCCTACCATTAAAAGCATTGGGAAAACTCGTTTTTCGAATATTTGATACCTTTAGCATTAAAGCCAATTAAAGAAATTTTAACTGTCTTCTTTCCAGATAATTACAAATCTTTTTGTAAAAACGCGATTAAAATTGGTCAATTGGTTCTATCTCTAGAACGTTATGCAAATAATAGCACAAATTCTCTTCGAGTGAAAGTCACACGAAGCAGCTATGACATAATCAAATACTCAGGCAGTCAGCATCAGTCTCAATTAAAGTTAGCAATATGGTTACGCAATTTCTGTCTTTCAACTTGGCACAGTGTTTTCAACTTGTTGTGATGCAATCTTTATCAAAATCAGAATTCAGTCAGTCGGTTTTTTCTCTAGCATTCTTACAGCGCATTTCAAGTCGAAAGAGCTGCTTGACCTTTGCAAAAAAGCATGTTTTTCGAATATTTAATCCCTTTAGCATTGAAGCAGATTAAAGAAATTTTAACCGTCTTCTTTCCAGACAATTTTGAATATTTTGGCGAAAACGCGATCAAAATCGGTGAAGAATTGCTCTCTCTAGAGCGTTATGGACATACAAACCTTAGAGATTTAGTATATTTAGAAGATCATTCATTCAAGCATACAAACCTTAGAGATTTAGTATATTTAGATTAGAAGATAGACTAGCCATTTAGCCCCCCTCTGGGGAGCCTTGAAAATGACACCAATTGGTTTTTATTTCGGCACAACAGCAACCTTACTATAATTATCCAAAATGTTTATTTTCATTAATCAAAAATTACCTTTTCTCACGTTTGAAAAAATAAGTTGTCATGAATCAGAACTTTCATTAGCCAAAAAGTTTCCTTCATCAGCCCAAAACCCTTTCTCAATCAGCAAATAGTGCTTATCCGTTCAAGCACAAACTCTTAGTGAATATCGTCACTGGCCGGGGCATATTCTGATCCGCAGCAGGAGCTCAAAATGCAAATCCCTGACGGCCTTAGACCCTCTCTGTTTATTAGCCTAAATCAAAGAATCAAACATTTAATAAATGCGCTGGTATTTCCTATTAGCAGAAATCAGCATCACTTGTGTGTACTTTTTCATTATCTGAATTACATGAGCTACTTGAGCCGTACTACCTGACTATCTGACAATCGCCCAATAACCTAGTAACCCCCCCCCCCAAAATTCAACCATCGTCCATGAGCCTTTACATATCAGCAATTCCCCTGTAAGCCTTAACATCTCAGCAATTCCCCCAGTAAGCCTTGGCATATCAGCAATTCCCCCAGTAAGCCTTGAGATCTCAGCAATTGCCCCAGTAAGCCTTGAAATCTCAGCTTTCCCCCAGTAAGCATTGAAATCTTAGCAATTCTCAGTAAGACTTGACATCTCAGCATTTCCCCAGTAAGCCTTGACATATCAGCAATTCCCTTAGTAAGCCTTGAGATCTCAGAAATTCCCCCCATAAGCTCTGAGATCTCAGCAATTGCCCCCCGGTAAGCCTTGACATCTCAGCAATTCCCCCAGTAAGCCTTGACATCTCAGCAGTTATCCCATTAAGCCTCGACATCACAGCAATTAAACTCGAGCCTTGACATCACGCAATTCTCCCAGCGCAGTAAGCCTTGACATACCAACAACCCAACTCCCTTTTCCCAAGAATTCAGCAATACCCTTATAAGCCTTGATAACTCAGCAATTTCTTTATGAGCTTTGTCAACAGAGCGATTCCACAATGAACTTTGATTATATCTAAACAAGTCTTTAATTAATGGTCACCCTAACCCATAAGTGAGTCTTGGCGTGTTGACAATTTCCACCATAAGCCTTGAGCCTCAGCATTAAAGTAACTTCCTCATAAATAAGCTTTGTAATCTGAATTTCACCGAAAGCCTTGACCTGTCAGCAATTCCCCGTAGTAGAGCCAAAGCATTTAAGTTTCCCCCCCCCCAATATCATTTAATCTTAGCAACTCCTCGATGAATCATTAATGATTGTCACGACGATCGCTCTATAATTGAACCAAAACCATAACCCTTGTAGTAGAATTTCAGCAATTCCCCAATGAGCTTTGGAAATGTTAGCAATTTCCCCATGAGCCTGAAAATTGAGTGACCAACCTTTTGATATCTTGGCACTTGCATTTCAACAATTAATTTCAGCAATTTCACAAATGAAACTTGAAATCAAAGCAATTCTCCCCAGAATGACATAATTATAGCAATTCCCCCTGAGCCTTGAGATCTTATAAATTCTACCGAGAGTCTTGATATCACAGCAATTTCCCATACCAGCATTATGCTCGTAGCAATAGTCTTAGCAGTTTTAACAGTCTAAGCAATTCCCGATGAGACTTTTACGTTCGACAGGGCGCTTCATTTATGATAAATATGATGATTCTTGTTCGCTTTTTCTTGCGTTGCGTTTTTTTCTCTTTAAAAGTTTTTTTTATTAAAAAAATTACAATATTTTACCATAGCTTTCTGCAGTTTTTGCAATGGTTCACCAGCATTTCAGCAATGGTTCACCAGCAGTTTAGCAATGCTTCACCAGCAGTTTAGCAATGCTTCACCAGCAGTTTAGCAATGCTTCACCAGCATTTCAGCAATGCTTCACCAGTAGTTTAACAAGGCTTCACCAGCAGTTTAGCAATGATTCACCAGCACTGTTTTGCACAATCACTGAGCAGATGGTCACTAATCTTTGCTTATTGCCATATTGCTTCTGGATAATCGAAACCATATGAAATGCTTTGTCAACTTGCAGGTTAAAGTTGATTTGTGATCCCCTTACATATTTATTATTTTATTTTATACATCAGATTAGCACTGCTCTCCCCGATTAGCGCTGCTCCTAAAGCTTAGCGTAGCCCCAGCAAAAGTATCTACAAAATGAAAATGCTAAAAATTTGCATGAATCCTCATATGAAACAATGATTATTGTCACAAAGATAAATTCGCTGCTTCATTACAGACTCGAACTGCCGACCTTCTGCTAAAAGCCTTATACTATACAAGAAGTTTAGTAACTTCGGCAGTTACTAAAACTTCTAATTCAAGATTCAAGATTCAAACTAAATTCAAGAAGTTTAGTAACTTCAGCAGTTTGAAGTTAACCCCCCCCCAGAAATCGGCAGTTATCTCCACAACATCCTGAAATTAGCTATCACTTCTAATCCCACAAACAGACTGCAGTCATACTCTTAGCAGCCTGTAGATATCCACTGTGCCGTCTAAAACTTTCATTAACATCAGCAAACTACAATACTTCACTCAGCAGTCCGCAGTTATCCACTCAACAACTTGCACCTGATTCTTCACAGCTATTATTCACTTTAAACTCTGTAGATAGTTATCCCCTCAGCAGTTTGCTGCTATGCACTCATAAGTGTGGAGGAACTACCTCAGCAGTTTGTTCCTTTTTTTCCCTTTGCAGTCTGCATGAATGATCCCTTTGACAATCTGCAGTTCCCCTCAGCATCTTCTGTTCTCCTTTCCAATAATCTTCCAATCTTCCAATAATCTAAAAATGTGCTCAGCATTTTACGGCTCACTAAACAATTTTTAGTACATATCGGCATTCTTAAAAAGCTCAAAATTTAGCAATACCTTTAAGCAATTTTAACAGCATGGTCTGCAGTTTAATAGCAATTTCATACTTTCATGGTGCGAGGCAGTACTCGTTGATGGGATCAGTAATACACGAAGCAGTTTTTTTAAATCAAATTTGATAAGTGGCTTGTGCCAAGCAGCAAAAATTATTTGCTAATTAATAAAAAATGTTGCAATTAAAATGAATAAAAAATATGTTATATTTAGTCGAGTCACAAGCTACAAATGAATGAATTTACTTATTTTAATTATCCACCGGGGAGGCGGACTCGAACCTTGGACCTTACGCCTAGCCTAAACCTAGTCCTAGTGCCTACACTGCGGCTATTCCGCCTACTGATGGAAGGGCGCAAAAATCAGACATATATGCTTCGGCACTGCAGTCAAATACATAGCAGTGATAGCCTGCTCAGTGTGCACAGTTTTGGTGCTGGCAGAGCCATTGCACAGTTAAGTAAATCTCTCAATTTCAATACTTTTAAAATGCACTGGCTGATTTCTCTCTCCCTCCAGAGTGCCTGCGCAATGCTTGGCACACTGCCTCCTGCTGAAAAGCTCAGAGTCAGTTTATAGCGAGACTATGCAGTACGCAGTTGTGGCGCAATTATTTAGAATTGGAATTCAGCCAGTCAAGAATTCAACGCTGCTTGGCCTTCCATTAAAAGCATTTAGATAAACTTGTTTTTCGAATATTTAATACCTTTAGCATTGAAGCAGATTAAAGAAATTTTAGCTGTCCTCTTTCCAGATTATTAAAAAACTTTTGGCGAAAACGCGATCAAAATTGGTCAAGAATTGCAGTCTGTAAAGCGTTACGAAAAATAGATCTTTGACGCTTAAAGAGCTCGCTGCTAGCCTCCATAATAATTTTATTTTTGACCCCTGGTATGGTTGCGCAATTTAAATAGAGTAGTTATCTGGGCAGTGGGGCCCATGAGTTTTCTGATCAGTTCGCTCTGGCGCAATCATTAAAATTGGCTGTGAAGTTTTTCGCTGTAAAATTTGCATTGAAAAAGCCCATTTAAAACAGTTTTTCGAATATTTAATCCCTTTAGCATTGAAGCAGATACAAGAAATTTTAACTGTCTTCTTTCCAGATAATTACAAATCTTTTGGCGAAAACGCGATCAAAATCGGTGAAGAATTGCTCTCTCTAGAGCGTTATGGACAAGCATACAAACAAACCTTAGAGATTTAGTATATTTAGACTAGCCATTTAGCCCCCCGCTGGGGGGCCTTAAAATTGACACCAAGTGGTTTTTATTTTGACCTAAGAATAACCATTAATTTCAATTTCCATTAATCAAAAGTTACTTTTTCGCTTACTGGCAAAAAAATTGCCATGAATCAAAACTTTCACCAGCCTAAAATGTTTCCTTTATATCAGCCTAAAACCCTTATTCAATCAGCAAATAGTGCTTATCATTTTAAGCACAAACTCTTAGTACATATCTTCATTGGCTTGGGTATATTCTGGTCCGCAGCAGGAGCTCTTATTTTTGTGCACTATTCCATTATCAAATTAAATGATCTACTTGAGCCGTACAACTTGACGATCTGACAATCGCTAAACAACCTAACCCCCTCCCCCCAAAAATTCAGCCACCCCCCAATGAGCCTTGATATCTCAACAATTCAGCCATCCCCCACGAGCCTTGACATCTGAGAAATTCCCTCAGTAAGCATCGACATTAGCAATTAAACTCGAGCCTTGACATCTACGCTATTCTCCCAGGCCAGTAAGCCTTGACATCTCGGAAATTCTTCCAGTAAGCCTTGAAATCTCAGTAATTCCCCCAGTGAGCCTTGAAATCTCAGAAATTACCCCAAAAAGCCATCAAATCTTAGCAATTCTCCCAATAAGCCTTGACATTCAGAAATTCCCCCAATAAGTCTTGACATCTCAGTAATTCTCTCAATAAGCCTTGACATCTTAACATCTCAAGAATTCCCTTTAGTAAGCCTTGAAATCTCAGTAATTCCCCCAGTAAGCCTTGACACCTGAGCAATTCCCGTGAGCCTTGAAATCTCAGAAATTACCCCAAAAAGCCATCAAATCTCAGCAATTCTCCCAATAAGCCTTGACATTCAGAAATTCCCCCAATAAGTCTTGACATCTCAGTAATTCTCTCAATAAGCCTTGACATCTTAACATCTCAAGAATTCCCTTTAGTAAGCCTTGAAATCTCAGTAATTCCCCCAGTAAGCCTTGACACCTGAGCAATTCCCGTGAGCCTTGAAATCTCAGAAATTACCCCAAAAAGCCATAAAATCTCAGCAATTCTCCCAATAAGCCTTGACATTCAGAAATTCCCCCAATAAGTCTTGACATCTCAGTAATTCTCTCAATAAGCCTTGACATCTTAACATCTCAAGAATTCCCTTTAGTAAGCCTTGACATCTCAGAAATTCCCATAAGCCTTGAAATTTTCAGAAATTACCCCAAAAAGCCATGACATCTCAGCAATTCAACCAATAAGCCTTGACATCTCAGTAATTCCTGAGATGTCTCCACAACAACCTGAAATTATCTATTCCAATCCCCAAAACAGACTGCAGTCATTATCTTAGCAGCTTGGAGTTATCCCCTTGCAGTCTATAACAATTATTAAGCATTTATCTCCTCAGCAGCCTAGAACTGTCCCCTCAGCAAACAACAGCTCAGAAGTCTACCAATCCTCCAAGCAGTCCCCCTCAGCAGTTTGCAGCTATAGCCTTATAAGTCTGGAAGAACTACCTAAGCAGTTTTCAGTTTGTCCCCTTTGCAGTCTGCATGAATGATCTTTTCGCCAATCTGCAGTTCCCCTCAGCAGTCTGCAGTTCTCCTCTCGGCGGGCTCCTCAGTATACTTATCAAACTGGAATAAAGGGTCCTTTCAAGAATCTTAATTTTTTTCTCAGCATTTATTACAGTTCACTAATCAATTTTTGATACATATCGGCAGTTTTTTCCCAATTCAGCCTTATTAAATTTAGCAGCTTAGCAATTTCATACTTTCATGGAGCTAATAGGCAATACCCATTGATGCGATAAGTAATGCTCGAAGCAGTTTTTTTACAAATCAGATTTGCTTAGTGAATTTGAATAATTTTGTATATGGAAAAATTATTCATTAGGTGTGCCTTGCGAATTCAACAAAAATATTCCAATTAGTTGAGGGAAAGCTATAAATGAATAAATTAATTTAATTTTAATCATCCACCAAGGAGGCAGAGTCGAACCTTGGACCTTACGCCTAGCCTAAACCTAGTCCTAGTGGCTACACTGCGGCTACTCCGCTTTCTAATTGGAGGGCGCAAAAATCAGCCATATATGCTTTGGCAACTGCAGTCAAATACATAGCAGTGATAGGCTGTTCAGTGTGCACAGGTTGTATGCAGGCAGAGCCAATGCAGAGTTAAGTGAAATCTATAAATAGCAATTCTCTATGCAGTCCGCCAATCAGCCAGGGTCAGAATGTACACACGCAGCCACTGAGCATTCTCCTCCCCCTTGCACACTGTAGCCAGTATTGAGGCCTACACAGTGAATAGAGAAAAGTTGTGGCGCAATCTTAATTGAAATGGCTATTCAGTTAGTCGAGATTTTGACCTTTTCTAGCCTCCCATTGAAAGCATAGGAAAACTCGTTTTTCGATTATTTAACCATCTTCCCATTCGAATTTTTTAAAAGCAATTACACCCACACAATCTCACAAAAATTTGCAATTGAAAAAAGCAAGTTTGAAGAAAATCGGTTCAGGCATTCAGGCTGTAGACTGAAATACCGGTCAGATCTTAGAGATTTAGTATATTGTGAAGATATGGTCTTTATATACACTTGGAAGCATTTAAGGCAACAGTCACAGTCGATGTCTTAAAACGTTTGATTTGATTGACAAGCTTCTTGCTTCTTGCTTCTTGTATCAGAAATACGAGCCTTGCATTAGACAAAAGCAAAAGAGCGCTTAAAGTTGTGATGTTCTCTCGTGCTCTCTTAGATTGGAAGCGAATCCCGTGTGAGTGACTACGTAGCGTGTGTTAGGGGTTCACATTACACTGACTTTGGTCTGCTTGTCCTTCAAGTCTCCTACCACAGATAAATGTAAGATAGACATTGTAGTGTACGCCCCTCTACGCCTGTAGGCTTGTATGTGACTATAGCTTGAGTTCTCTCGACCAACGTGCGCTAGCTCTGCCCCACCCCCCTTAACCATTGCATAACGTGGTAGCCGCACGTCGGCAGTGACTATATATTAACTCAAATATATGGTCCACGAGACCACTTTATATTTCGCGCACAAGCGCACTACAATGGCGTCGCAAGTCAGTTTACAGACCCCCAGCAAATTGGACTTGCGCACGGACCCAAATGCAGCTCATACAAAATGGAAAAAATGGTCAGCCCAGTTTCAACTGTTTGCCGTCGCCTCTGGAATAGACGACAAGAAAAGACTACGGCAGCTGCTGTTGTATTCGGCCGGCGAGAACCTGCAGACGATCGCCGCGGGCCTCACCGATGAGGCCGAGGGCAAAGATATCGACACGCTCGTGGCCGCC
The DNA here is from genome assembly GCA_002269645.1 of Macrostomum lignano. Lineage (NCBI taxonomy): Eukaryota > Metazoa > Platyhelminthes > Macrostomidae > Macrostomum > Macrostomum lignano. The sequence continues at coordinate 88,591 of NIVC01000238.1, forward strand.
TTGGACAGGCATTTCAACCGCAATCTGAACCTACCGTTCACTCGCTATCAATTCAGGCTCTGCACGCAACGGTCTGGCGAGCCCACGGACGAGTGGCTTCAGCGTCTCCAAGAAGCCGCCGACTGCTGTGGCTTCGAGGGTCTCGGAGACTCTCTGATTCGAGACCAGCTGATCGCTGGCTGCAGTTCCGAGCAGCTCCGCCGGAAACTGTTGGCAATGGACAATGTGGACCTGAAGCAGGCGCTCCGGGTGGCCAGGGCCATGGAGGCGGCGGAAGCCCAGGCGAGCGTCATGGAGGCCAACGAGGCGTCCGTGCAGCGGCTCCGTCGGCAGGAGGCCAGTGGGGCGTCCAACAACCGTCGACAGCCACAGACCACGCAGTCCCCGGCGGCAAGCAGCTCAAGTGCATCAGGTGCGGAGCCCCGGGCCACCGCACATGCAACGCAGCTGAAGGCAAGACGTGCCGCCGCTGCGGCAAACGAAACCACCTGGCAAGAGCCTGCCTGTCCGCACTAAAGGGAGACGTCCGCGTCTTGCAGGCCGACAGCGATAGCTCAGAGGTGGAGGATGGCGTCTTTTGCCTGACCGTTGCAGCCACCGGCACTGCGGCAGTCGGCGCCAAGACAACAGTGCTCGTCGGTTCAACGCAGCTGCCGGTTCTGGTGGACAGCGGCGCCGACTGCAATATCCTCACTGAGCGGGCCTGGCGCACGCTGCCGGGACCCCCGCGGCTGCAACCGAATCGCACTAAAGTCTTCGCCTACCGCTCATCCAAACCGCTCAGCACCCTGGGAGCATGCAGTCTGCAGGTGTCAGCCGGGCAGGACAGCCAGGCGGTCCGCTTCATTGTCATCCCGGGCGACGGCACGAACATCTTGGGGCGCGAGGCATCAACCTTGCTGCGCCTTCTGAGCCTGGGTCCCCAGGTCAACGTAGTTGCGTCTTCCGAGACGGATGATCCAGCTATCCGGGCTGTGGTCGAGCGATTTCCGGAGCTCTTCAAGGGTCTTGGCAAGGTCAAAGACGTCTCGGTACAGATTAACATCAAGTCCGACGCCAGGCCTGTCTGCCACCCGCCATCTCGAGTCCCAGTGCACCTCCGGGAGGCGCTGGACCGCGAGCTAGACGAGCAGGAGCAGCTCGGCATCATCCAGCCCGTCGAAGGTCCAACGCCGTGGGTCAGCCGCATCGTCGTGGTGCCGAAGGAGGACGGCAAGAGTGTGCGAATCACACAGGATCTTCGGGACGTAAACAAAGCGGCACTGAGGGAGCGGCACCAGATCCCGACCTTCGAAGAGGCCACAAGCGACATGGCGGGGTCGACGGTCTTCTCCAAACTCGACATCTTCAAGGCGTTTCATCAAATTGAGATCAGCGAGGACAGCCGCAGGTTCTTTGTGTTTTCTACGCCCCGAGGAATGCGTCGGCTGACCCGCCTAAGCATGGGCTTTGCCTCTGCCTCGGAGATACTCCAACGCGTAATGCAGCGAGTGCTGGCGGGACTGACCGGCGTAAAGTGGATCCACGATGACATCATAATCCACAGTCAGGACCTGGAGTCTCACCAGGCACACGTGGCTGCCTGTCTGGCTAGACTGCGAGAGCACGGCATCACCCTGAACGCCAGCAAGTGCCACTGGGGCATCAGCAAGGCCAAGTTCATGGCCATGACGCTGTCGAAGTATGGAATTCAGCCGTCAGAAGAAAAGATCGCAGCGCTGCAGGCCTTCAAGGACCCCCAGTCGGTCAAGGAGGTCCGGTCATTCCTGGGGTTGGCAAACCACCTCGAGAAGTTCATTGCTTTATTACCGTTGCTTCATTTTGTTACAATTCGTTCAACTCTAACGTATCGAAATGCGGCCTCAACCCTCTGCTTGGGGGAGAGGTGTAGTGTACGCCCCTCTACGCCTGTAGGCTTGTATGTGACTATAGCTTGAGTTCTCTCGACCAACGTGCGCTAGCTCTGCCCCACCCCCCTTAACCATTGCATAACGTGGTAGCCGCACGTCGGCAGTGACTATATATTAACTCAAATATATGGTCCACGAGACCACTTTATATTTCGCGCACAAGCGCACTACAGCCATAGATCAGTCACTCATTGTTCTTCAATAGTGTCAAAACCTGCAACTACTCTTTGGACAGTAGTAGAGTTTGCATGTGCAATGACAAATTATTATCCGCACGTAAAATTATACCTAAAATAAAGTCTAGCACTACTTTGGGTAGGGAGGTTCAGTAATAGCCAGGGACACAAGCCACTGTGAAAACACATCGGGCTCCCCACGCCAAGGTACCGGGTTCGATTCCATTCGTTCATAAAGCCACTGTGGCTTGTTGTTGCCATTATTGCTAATGAAGGCCAAACCACGAGAAACAGAGTGTACATATCCTGGCGATTAGAAAGTCAGAGTGTGGATCGTGGATCGTAGATCGTGGATCGTAGATCGTGGATCGTAGATCGTGGATCGTAGATCGTGGATCGTAGATCGTGGATCGTAGATCGTGGATCGTAGATCGTGGATCGTAGATCGTGGATCGTAGATCGTGGATCGTAGATCGTGGATCGTAGATCGTGGATCGTAGATCGTGGATCGTAGATCGTGGATCGTAGATCGTGGATCGTAGATCGTGGATCGTAGATCGTGGATCGTAGATCGTGGATCGTAGATCGTGGATCGTAGATCGTGGATCGTAGATCGTGGATCGTAGATCGTGGATCGTAGATCGTGGATCGTAGATCGTGGATCGTAGATCGTGGATCGTAGATCGTGGATCGTAGATCGTGGATCGTAGATCGTGGATCGTAGATCGTGGATCGTAGATCGTGGATCGTAGATCGTGGATCGTAGATCGTGGATCGTAGATCGTGGATCGTAGATCGTGGATCGTAGATCGTGGATCGTAGATCGTGGATCGTAGATCGTGGATCGTAGATCGTGGATCGTAGATCGTGGATCGTAGATCGTGGATCGTAGATCGTGGATCGTAGATCGTGGATCGTAGATCGTGGATCGTAGATCGTGGATCGTAGATCGTGGATCGTAGATCGTGGATCGTAGATCGTGGATCGTAGATCGTGGATCGTAGATCGTGGATCGTAGATCGTGGATCGTAGATCGTGGATCGTAGATCGTGGATCGTAGATCGTGGATCGTAGATCGTGGATCGTAGATCGTGGATCGTAGATCGTGGATCGTAGATCGTGGATCGTAGATCGTGGATCGTAGATCGTGGATCGTAGATCGTGGATCGTAGATCGTGGATCGTAGATCGTGGATCGTAGATCGTGGATCGTAGATCGTGGATCGTAGATCGTGGATCGTAGATCGTGGATCGTAGATCGTGGATCGTAGATCGTGGATCGTAGATCGTGGATCGTAGATCGTGGATCGTAGATCGTGGATCGTAGATCGTGGATCGTAGATCGTGGATCGTAGATCGTGGATCGTAGATCGTGGATCGTAGATCGTGGATCGTAGATCGTGGATCGTAGATCGTGGATCGTAGATCGTGGATCGTAGATCGTGGATCGTAGATCGTGGATCGTAGATCGTGGATCGTAGATCGTGGATCGTAGATCGTGGATCGTAGATCGTGGATCGTAGATCGTGGATCGTAGATCGTGGATCGTAGATCGTGGATCGTAGATCGTGGATCGTAGATCGTGGATCGTAGATCGTGGATCGTAGATCGTGGATCGTAGATCGTGGATCGTAGATCGTGGATCGTAGATCGTGGATCGTAGATCGTGGATCGTAGATCGTGGATCGTAGATCGTGGATCGTAGATCGTGGATCGTAGATCGTGGATCGTAGATCGTGGATCGTAGATCGTGGATCGTAGATCGTGGATCGTAGATCGTGGATCGTAGATCGTGGATCGTAGATCGTGGATCGTAGATCGTGGATCGTAGATCGTGGATCGTAGATCGTGGATCGTAGATCGTGGATCGTAGATCGTGGATCGTAGATCGTGGATCGTAGATCGTGGATCGTAGATCGTGGATCGTAGATCGTGGATCGTAGATCGTGGATCGTAGATCGTGGATCGTAGATCGTGGATCGTAGATCGTGGATCGTAGATCGTGGATCGTAGATCGTGGATCGTAGATCGTGGATCGTAGATCGTGGATCGTAGATCGTGGATCGTAGATCGTGGATCGTAGATCGTGGATCGTAGATCGTGGATCGTAGATCGTGGATCGTAGATCGTGGATCGTAGATCGTGGATCGTAGATCGTGGATCGTAGATCGTGGATCGTAGATCGTGGATCGTAGATCGTGGATCGTAGATCGTGGATCGTAGATCGTGGATCGTAGATCGTGGATCGTAGATCGTGGATCGTAGATCGTGGATCGTAGATCGTGGATCGTAGATCGTGGATCGTAGATCGTGGATCGTAGATCGTGGATCGTAGATCGTGGATCGTAGATCGTGGATCGTAGATCGTGGATCGTAGATCGTGGATCGTAGATCGTGGATCGTAGATCGTGGATCGTAGATCGTGGATCGTAGATCGTGGATCGTAGATCGTGGATCGTAGATCGTGGATCGTAGATCGTGGATCGTAGATCGTGGATCGTAGATCGTGGATCGTAGATCGTGGATCGTAGATCGTGGATCGTAGATCGTGGATCGTAGATCGTGGATCGTAGATCGTGGATCGTAGATCGTGGATCGTAGATCGTGGATCGTAGATCGTGGATCGTAGATCGTGGATCGTAGATCGTGGATCGTAGATCGTGGATCGTAGATCGTGGATCGTAGATCGTGGATCGTAGATCGTGGATCGTAGATCGTGGATCGTAGATCGTGGATCGTAGATCGTGGATCGTAGATCGTGGATCGTAGATCGTGGATCGTAGATCGTGGATCGTAGATCGTGGATCGTAGATCGTGGATCGTAGATCGTGGATCGTAGATCGTGGATCGTAGATCGTGGATCGTAGATCGTGGATCGTAGATCGTGGATCGTAGATCGTGGATCGTAGATCGTGGATCGTAGATCGTGGATCGTAGATCGTGGATCGTAGATCGTGGATCGTAGATCGTGGATCGTAGATCGTGGATCGTAGATCGTGGATCGTAGATCGTGGATCGTAGATCGTGGATCGTAGATCGTGGATCGTAGATCGTGGATCGTAGATCGTGGATCGTAGATCGTGGATCGTAGATCGTGGATCGTAGATCGTGGATCGTAGATCGTGGATCGTAGATCGTGGATCGTAGATCGTGGATCGTAGATCGTGGATCGTAGATCGTGGATCGTAGATCGTGGATCGTAGATCGTGGATCGTAGATCGTGGATCGTAGATCGTGGATCGTAGATCGTGGATCGTAGATCGTGGATCGTAGATCGTGGATCGTAGATCGTGGATCGTAGATCGTGGATCGTAGATCGTGGATCGTAGATCGTGGATCGTAGATCGTGGATCGTAGATCGTGGATCGTAGATCGTGGATCGTAGATCGTGGATCGTAGATCGTGGATCGTAGATCGTGGATCGTAGATCGTGGATCGTAGATCGTGGATCGTAGATCGTGGATCGTCAGAGTTGTGTCAGTCAGAGTTGTGTCAGTCAGAGTTGTGTCAGTCAGAGTTGTGTCAGTCAGAGTTGTGTCAGTCAGAGTTGTGTCAGTCAGAGTTGTGTCAGTCAGAGTTGTGTCAGTCAGAGTTGTGTCAGTCGCAGTTGTGTCAGCCGGAATTTCGTCAGTTTTCCTTATCGAGCTTAAGAAAAGCACTGAAAATTTTAGAAATTTCAGAACGAATTGGTTCGGAACGACTTGGCCGATTAGTAGTTTGGTTCGCCTCCGTCGCAGCATTTGCAGCAGTCTCTTCCGTAGTCAAAGCTGACATGCTGTCGAATACGACCTTAAAAAAATAATGACTGAGCGGCAGTGGCCAGATAGCAAGTGCCGTCTCGCTTGAACACGGCGGTGCAGTTGGGTCGCACTGCGCACTCCACCGAGCAGACGCGAGGGTCTCGAGGTCCATTGACCTGCGACGGGTCGATCACGTTTCCGGGGCAACCGGAGACGACGCGGAGTGCAATGTGATGTCGGACACTACGGACAGCAGGCTGAGCAGGCAGAAGACAGGAATTACAAGCTGCATTTTCACCGCAGCCAGATGCAGCGTGAAAGTTGGATCTCTGATCCAATATTTAAATGTCCATATAGTTTGAGTTTATTAATGCCTAACTAATTGAAAAGCAAATAGCAGCACTCCTTAACTTAATTGACTTAATTTTTGACTTAATTGTTTCTCAGTTTTTCTATTCCATTTGGCCTGCCGTGGGGATGAAATTCCTAATCCGGTGCGCGCAGGTTTGCCTTCTGTTAATGACGTGCGTTTGCATAACAATATTATGTTGACTGCGGACTGTGGCAAGCTTTCAGAACCGCTTCTCATGTTTGTTTTGCCATTAGTGTAAAATTGACTAACTAAATAACTAACTGACTAACTAACTAGCTAACTAACTAACTAACCAACTAACTAACTAACTAACTGACTGACTGACTAACTAACTAACTAACTAACTAACTAACTAACTAACTAACTAACTAACTAACTAACTAACTAACTAACTAACTAACTAACTAACTAACTAACTAACTAAATAACTAACTAACTAACTAACTAACTAACTAACTAACTAACTAACTAACTAACTAACTAACTAACTAACTAACTAACTAACTGACTAACTAACTAACTGACTAACTAACTAACTGACTAACTAACTAACTAACTAACTAAATAACTAACTAACTAAATAACTAACTAACTAACTAACTAACTAACTAACTAACTAACTAACTAACTAACTAACTAACTAACTAACTAACTAACTAACTAAATAACTAACTAACTAACTATAACTAACTAACTAACTAACTAACTAACTAACTAACTAACTAACTAACTAACTAACTAACTAACTAACTAACTAACTAACTAACTAACTAACTAACTAACTAACTAACTAACTAACTAACTAACTAACTAACTAACTAACTAACTAACTAACTAACTAACTAACTAACTAACTAACTAACAAACTAACTAACTAACTAACTAACTAACTAACTAACTAACTAACTAACTAACTAAATAACTAACTAACTAACTAACTAACTAACTAACTAACTAACTAACTAACTAACTAACTAACTAACTAACTAAATAACTAACTAACTAACTAACTAACTAACTAACTAACTAAATAACTAACTAACTAACTAACTAATTACTATAGTTCGGGATTCATTTGATTTTCACCGTTGGTATTTACAGTCTTGCTCTTTTCTCCAATGCACGGCTCTTCTCTCTGCGGGATTGACTTGTGCTTCACAGCAACCGTACATCTCAATACGGACTCGGGGGAGGAAGTTTGCAAAAAAGTTTTCCAACTAATAATGGCTTCACTTTGAGGCAACTGCAGGAAGTGCGAGTATTTTGGGGTATTGTGATATTTTGACAGTTTCCTGTCAGGGCATCCGCCATGTCACAGTAAATGAAAGCAACCGCCATGCAGTGTGCAGCTCTTGCTTCCTTTGTTTTTTCTCCAGCATTTGCAAAGAAAGTTAGAAACAAACTTTTTAGCCGTTGCTATTTAGTCTCTCAATTATTTTCAGCCGTCGGTTTTTTGAAAATTATATATGTTCTTAAAGCAGAACAGCATTCCACTCGTATCATAGCGCCTTAGCGATTCCCCTTTGAATAATGGGATCTAATAATGGGCTAGATGGGGACTTTAAGCCTAATGTTTGCACCTGTACTTACGGATACAAATGCTGGGAGCTGCAGTTTACTGGGGAAGGGGCAGGGAAGCTACATCCTCTAAGCCAATGAGAGGATTGGCTAGCCAACCAACTTGCAACGAGAATAATACTACACCTGTACATAATCCTCAGAGCTTAAACTTTTCTCAAAGTTCACCTGAGCAGACGGTGCTAGCAAGGCTTTACCTGCTATTTTAATAATCAATAAATGGCAAAAATTAGCAGCAATAGATTGAATTTTGTGGTGTCTGTCACCTGCTGCAGCCTTCTCATCGCTCTGCTGATTATGCCAGCTGTTCTGAGCAACCCCGTTCGCTACAACAGCCTGTCTGGCTGCCCCATCGAAGCAGCTCAGCTCGCCAAGATTACCGGGGTGACAAGCGATCGCACCTGTACAGTTGAGTGCGCACTGCGGCCGAACTGCTCTGCCGTGTTCCTGCGAGCCAGTTCGTGCTACATGGCTAATCAGGACCAATACCGGAGCAGCGGCTTGTGGAATTCTACGACTGGTAACTGTACTACACAGGTGAAGATTTAAACTAGGATTTAAAAAAAAAATTCGAACGAACTGCGCACGGTACTCGGGTGTTAATTACGAATTAGTGTCTTTTATCTTTGTTATGCCTTACGAACTGAGTACTGTTTTAGCGTTGAAGCCAAAATTAAGACATGTATTGGCAAGAAATTTTGCTTACAAAGCTGCGAGACAAAAAATATCGCTATATATTTTCTTTGTATTTTTGTAAGCATATCGTGATAATAAATTAACAGAAAGTTAAATACATTTAACAATATACCTTGTTATTGTGTTGCATTAACTTTAATTGCGTTTTTCCTTTGTACAATCAAAAAGACGCTGAGAAACTATTGACTAGGTGTGAGTCACCCGTTGCTAAAATCGATCTGTGTACATTCTAGCTTTTATTGATTAGCTGAGTCACCAGTTGCTACAAAAGATCTATTTAAATTCTAGCTAATATTTATTAGCTGTGAGTCACCCGTTGCTAAAAATAGATGTATGTACATTTCTAGCTAACATTTATTAGCTGTGAGTCACCGATTGCTAAATATAGTCAACACGATTTACGCAGTTTTCTTTCCACATTTACTAGACTCTAACAAAAACGCAACGATCCTTATCACAGCAACCGGTTCTATTAATTGTTTTCGGTTAAAAGACAGCTGCTGCAGATTAGCTAGCTTGACGAAATTTTTCTAGCTTTACTAAAAATTGCAGATGCGAAAAAACAATATCTACCTAAGTAGTAGGCAATATTATAAATGGCGGGTTGACGTCTCACCAACTCCGCTTGTCCGCTTCTCCGCGAAACACACGCTTTTTGACTTTTTATCTGCGTCCAAGTGCCACGAGCAAGCGTTTTCAGGAAAAAAGGCACGTGTCAATGGTTGCATGCGTTCTGGGAAATGAAAGCACTCGATTTTGCCCTGGCTAAGAGTGCCTGTTCTGGCAAAGGAGAAAATAGGGATCCTAACTAATTTTAGATCAAAATAGCATTTGAGCTTTCTTCAGAAAGGCCACTGATCCAGCCTCAACCACTGATCCAGCCTCAACCACTGCTCCAGCCTCAACCACTGATCCAGCCTCAACCACTGCTCCAGCCTCAACCACTGATCCAGCCTCAACCACTGATCCAGCCTCAACCACTGATCCAGCCTCAACCACTGATCCAGCCTCAACCACTGCTCCAGCCTCAACCACTGCTCCAGCCTTAACCACTGATCCAGCCTCAACCACTGATCCAGCCTCAACCACTGCTCCAGCCTCAACCACTGATCCAGCCTCAACCACTGCTGCAGCCTCAACCACTGCTGCAGCTTCAACCACTGCTGCAGCCTCAACCACTGCTCCAGCCTTAACTACTGCTGCAGCCTCAACCACTGCTGCAGCCTCAACCACTGCTGCAGCCTCAACCACTGCTGCAGCCTCAACCACTGCTGCAGCCTCAACCACTGCTGCAGCCTCAACCACTGCTGCAGCCTCAACCACTGCTCCAGCCTTAACCACTGCTCCAGCCTTAACCACTGATCCAGCCTCAACCACTGATCCAGCCTCAACCACTGCTCCAGCCTCAACCACTGATCCAGCCTCAACCACTGCTGCAGCCTCAACCACTGCTGCAGCTTCAACCACTGCTGCAGCCTCAACCACTGCTCCAGCCTTAACTACTGCTGCAGCCTCAACCACTGCTGCAGCCTCAACCACTGCTGCAGCCTCAACCACTGCTGCAGCCTCAACCACTGCTGCAGCCTCAACCACTGCTGCAGCCTCAACCACTGCTGCAGCCTCAACCACTGCTGCAGCCTCAACCACTGCTGCAGCCTCAACCACTGCTGCAGCCTCAACCACTGCTGCAGCCTCAACAACCGCCACTGCTCCAGGCTAACCTCACTTCTCCAGCTGATTTAGTCTTTAGTAGCTCGGCCCAGACAAAATTTGACAGCAAATAACTGCATAGCAGGGTATACTTGATTGTACTTCGCGAATGGAATCATTCCTTACCAGATTCTGCAGTTCCCACAGGTCATCCATCGATTGAACCGCAAAAATTGTTGCTCGGGGAGAATTTCTTTTTGATGGGCTTATGTAAATTGTAAACTATATCTGTTCGTTAAGCCAATTTTTAAAGGATACTTCAGTGAATTTGATAATTTGCTTTTCAGACTCATTTAAAAGTTTTTTACAACCAGAAAATTTGGCAGGCCTTGGCAGGCAGGCAGGCATTGGTAAAGCATGACAAATTAAGGAGAGGACACACACGCACACGGTGAACATGTTGTAGTGGGGCTCCCCACTGTGAATTTTATTCCATTTTACTTTCCTCTTTCGTGCATGCCGAAATATCTTTTGCGTAAACCCTTTCCGGGACAGTGTAACCACCGGAAGGACTTAAATGACGTCAAATTTCATCATCCAGAGGGCCCACCGCTGGGATTTCTCGAGGCCACCTCGACTGCTGGACTCCCGTTGTCCTTAGTGTGGATCCGCGGTGCGCCGCACGTGGGTTCCCCTTTTGCGACTGTTGTTTTTTTTATTTTTCCCCTTTTTCATTTTCTGGGCACGTGTATGCCCCATCGAAAGGAACTGTGGGTTCCACTCCTAGAACCTTTTGCGTTTTTTAAAAGCCGCAGTAAACGGGCCACGGACCGCTTTTAACGTAATTGAATTGGCATTTGAATTAATAATCCAATCAACTCATGTTTAATCTTTGTTGATCAATAAGCCATAGTTTTGTCCTAAATACTTTGCTCACGGTGCCTAAAACTTCTAATTCTTAATTCGAAGAAGTTCTGAGAGCAAACGTGTGATGTCTATGGTATTGAATATGAGCTATTTTATTTTGACTCTTGCAGTTCACTAACTCTGTTACTTTCTAAAACAAGACTGCGCATTTTCTTACGGCTACGAGCCGGATTCAAATATACAATCGTATGCACTTTTATCTGTCAAACCTGACAAACCTATTCCGACTCACTTCGACACAACAAAACGGTTCCGTACACGTTAATTCGGTGGCGGCAGCACTGCACTACTCATAGTAAGCATACGAGAAAATCGACCGAGATCAAATCGGTGTCTGAAAGCCTGAATGACAATGCTAACGACCGCTCGGCTACACGATTCTACTATACCCTCCGCCCGGAATTGAGGACCCCAGCAGACGGAGCAACCAGGTGGATTCAACGAGTACATTGTGCCAAAGTTTCCGGTTTGAAACGCGTGAGTTCGAACGCAGACGAGTTACCATCACCTTCAAGTCCTTTTTTGAAAACCGCACCCACCTCACGTATTTACTTTGATACACTTCTTAGAAGCAGAACAACTTGCTGCAGTGGCATGGGTGCATGAGTTTCATAAACTCCTCACAGTTCATCAACTTTTATACCCTCATGACGGAGTGGGGAAGGCGGTTGATAAGAACATTGGCGCAACGGGACGTCTCACTGCAAATGCACAGCACCTCACACTCTGCAGGTATAATGCCAGGCTGCCTTTTCAGTTTAAATGAGCATATTTATACAAGCATACAGCAGCTTAGTAGCTGCTAAGGCTTCCATGTGACTTCTTTAAGAATTGCATACTCCCTTCACGCCTTTTCAAGTACTCAGTGAAGGCCAGGCTTATCCGGTAGGCAATTACCGGTATTAGGGTTGGCGACTGTGCACCCGGCCTACCTGTCTGCTCCTCTGCAAATTACCTGCCTACACCCCCTTATCTCTCCAATTAGGCCTATAGACTGCTGTGGTGCTGCTTTATCCTTTAACATTGACGCCAATCTCCTCATCTGAAAGTCTGTGGGAGCAGGTATCTCATCTTTCTCGTTATGTATCAACTCATCTTCATGCCGGTTGGAGCAGGTATCTCATCTTTCTCGTTATGTATCAACTCATCTTCATGCCGGTTGGAGCAGGTATCTCATCTATCTTACTGTGCATGATCTCATTTTCAAGTCGGACGCCAATTATCTCAGCCCTAGTGCAAAATTTGCCGATAACAATGGAACTCATTTCTGAGTAGCAGCACACAGAATCATCTATTGATGGAGCTGGCTGAGAGTTAGGTTGTTCTGCGACTTCGGTGCTCCTGACTGCAGCTGCTGCAAGTCCCCACTCATTATTGGCGGCACTTCACTGAAGCAGGGCACCTCACACAACTCAGGATGTCTGTCGCATGTCTATACAAAGTTGTTAATTTTGTTCAGCTGCCGTCGTAACGATGTGTAAAAAAATCCAGTATGAAAAGATATTGACTCTTCTAGATTTTCAGCATGATTTTTTTTATTTCATGCCTACAATTTCTCTTGCATGTACTTTTAGTTGAGGCTAATCCCGAAAATAACTGCGGACAGCGATGACATCCTGCATGCATGCTAATGTACCTGCTGTGAGCTGTGCAACTGCAAGTTGTTCTGTGGTGAAGTGGAATCCTCCAAAACCGTTGCTGCTCAACTGAGATGCAAATCATTGGACGTGTCAGCCAACCTATGTCTGAAGGTTCATTCACACAGACACCCTTAATCAAGTCATCGAATCTCACAACTAATTAACAAAGCAGGTGTTGAGTTTTTGCATTGCCTGGGACTATTCGAACAGACGTTATCTAATTCGAAGTTTCTATAAAACTTCTAGCAAGTTTAAAGCTTTTTCATCAAGTTGAAGAAAAATTTCTTACAAAACAGCTCCACATTGTAAGGCCAGCTTCTCTTTGGTCTAAGAAAGTTCAAAAACTACAAGTCAGAGCAGCTCACTGGTAAACGAGTGTAGCTCTCGCGCAACGAAGCCGCCACGAACCCTGATTTGATTCAGTTCGAGGCGGGTCTACGACATTGTGCGATGCAGTCGAGGACTACATGTCTAGACTGTACATGTCTGACGATTAGAAGGTCAGAGCCGCTGCACACCTGTGAGAGCATGTGTACAGTATTGGCGCCTGCCCAATTTAATTGTGGGATGACAATCCTCCTGCAATTATTATTTTAGAAACTCGCAGAGCAGCGCTCAAGAATCATCGGTAAATAAAGCTCCTGAGCCATGAGCTAGGACAGCCGTCTGGGATTGGCTGCGAACCCGACACTGCTCAAACTTTCTTCCACATCTATTTGATATAGTCTCTAGCAAGCCTCTTCTCAGAAGCGAGCAAGCAAGAAACAATTAGCAGCAAACGAAATCTGCTTCCCTCCTGCAAGTGTAAACTCTATACGTCGTATGAGTAATTGATTTGGGATTTCAGCAGTCAAAAGCCAGGTAAAATAGTTATCTCTTAAGTCTTTGTTCACGAAGAATCGCAACAAATTGAAGACTGACAATCAACCTATCAACTGCAAGCACGACTGAAAAAGTTTTGTCTTCACAATTACTTGCCCTATTCGGTAAGTAACTGCCACCTGAACTTAAAAACCGTTTTTCACAGTTATTCAGTGCATGCTGTTTATTATTTACATAGTTTGCTGCTCTCTCGTGCTTCGAGTACAAGGCACCACCAGTGTGCGGACCTATTCTGTGTGCTCAGAGCAGCAGCTTCACATGCTCAAAGCCGTTCTGAACGACTACAACAACGTCACGACAACAACCAAGGCCACTACTGTAATCGACTGTCTAGCAAAGTGCCACAGGGTGAGCTGCAGCGCTGCCGTCTCGGTGGAGAGCAATGCCACGTGCGAGATGGTCACCATAGCAACCGCCAAGCTGTCAATCTCAGCAAATCAGGTGCAGCGAGTCATCGGATCTCAGGTCGGTGCGAAGGTGTGGAAGGCGGACGACAGCGACTGGCCTTCGCCTGCAGTGCAGCTTCGGAGTGAGTCATCAATGCATTGTTGTGGATGGCTACATGATGTCGGCAGAGACCGAAATTGCATTCAATCCAATTTTATAACTCGCTGACGCTGTTCCATTGCAGACAGCAGCACAGGCCGCAACGGCTCAATCCAAAGCGTCCTCATCAACACGACCGGCTGCTACCTGATCAAAGCTGCCGGCGCCAGAGGTGGCGACAACTTACTGACGAACACATCCGGAGGCCAGGGAGCCCAGGTGAGCGCCAGAGTCAAACTGACGGCCGGCACCCAGCTGAGCATCGTTGTGGGCCAGATGGGCGGCTCGACGTCGTTGGATTACGAAGGAGGCGGCGGAGGCGGCGGCAGCTTCGTGTACCGGACGGTCGACCAGCTGCTGCTGCTGGCTGCCGGCGGAGGCGGCGGAGCTTCCTGGAATAGAAATGGTTAGGTCAAATAACAACAGTTTCTTAAATGGTAAATTAAAAGAATCCACGACCGTTTCAATCAGCAGTTTGATTGATGTCAATGTAGGACAACAAGGAGAGGCCGGCAGAAACGGTTCCGACAGCAAGGGCGCCAAAAGCGCACACGCGGGATTCGGCGGCACCAACGGTCAGCCGGGCTCCAACAGCCCCGCTAACACCCCAAGCAAAAGCAACCACGGCGGCTGCGGCGCCGGCTGGCTCGGCAGGGCCGTCAGCCCCAGACGGAGCTCCTCGGACGGAGAGAGAGGAGGCAGTCTGGCCGACGGCTTGGTCGGCGGCAGCGCCGGAGACGGCAGCGTCTGCCATGGAGGCTTCGGCGGAGGCGGTGGAGGCGGCAGCAGGACCAGCTCACTGAAAGGCGCCCCTGGAGCTGGCGGAGGCTTCAGCGGTGGCGGAGCCGGACTGAGCTTCGGCCACATCGGCGGCGGCGGTGGCTCCTTCTGCAGGGGCGGCTGCGTGTTCGGCGGCACCTGGACCGTCGACCAGGGCTTCGTGTCCGTGCTTCTGGAGTCGGCCGCCTGCGACTCGCGCACCTGATGCCACTGCAACCGCTTGTTGAAGTGGGGATTGGCCAGTAATACTTTAACTCTGACGGTCACTGTTTAGGATATTCACAACCCTTAATCTGACTTTTTCACTCTTCTATATGTAATCAATATATAACATTATGCTGTTGAACCAATCAATCAGTTTCAATACCTCAATTCGCAGAACTTTGAATTCAAACATATTCGCAAAATACTACTGCTTGGGATGAGAACATTGTGACTAGTGCTGCACTTCACAGTTGAGTTACATGTAAATTTAACTACTCACCAACTTCTCATCACTAGTAGCGTATGCGCATTTTAAAGTGCATAGCTTGAAACCCAAGCGATTTCAAGGCGAATCGTTGTGACTTTCACTCAAGATTTGTTAGATTTCTAATCAGCTTCGCTTTCATGCTTAGAAACCATTTTGCTGTTTTCTTCCTGAAATCACGTCAAACTGAACTGTTATTTAACTGATTCTTGAATCTTTAACTGCTTCTGACTTTGCACTCAGACAACTCAAAAGGTTTTCAATTCCGGCTAATTACGAACTAATAAATACTGAAAGCACTCGGACGTCCCATGCAAGCCGCTCGTCTTTTTTTCCTACCAGAGGATTTCTGGAGGTTTTTTTGGACGAGCGGAATACATTTGTGTGCTCAGCTGTCTTTCAGTGCCTGCTTTTGGCTTCTTAACGGAAAGCTCTATAAGTATCAATCTTCTCTCACTATAAAAATAAAAACTGTGTGTACAATCTTGCTCGCTAGGTTAGAGGAATTCTAACCCAGGCAGCAAACTCTGCAGCAGTTAACCAGTGGATGGCAAATCAAGGCAATGCAGCATGGTTTTGTAAAAGTAAAAAATTTATAAAAAAGCGATTACAATACAAACCTACATGTTTTTGACGCCATGGAAATTTTAACACAAAGTCTCACTTAAAGATACTTTAAAATTTAAATGCCTTCAAAGAAATGTGCATTTCCTTGATTGTAAGACTGCTGCAGACTGCAGTGGAGCTGGTGATACACAAATTCCTTTCAGGGCTGCAAATTGGCCAGAAAGATGACGTGATCGAAGCAGTCAGCAAGAGGCTAACGGAATGAAGCAACCATGAGAGTAATCCGTTCCAAAAACTGGCTTTCGAAGCAGGGGTCGGCGAAAGAGAAAAGAGAAATGAGAGAGGAAAGAGAAGAGAGAGATGAGAAGAGATAAGAAAGCAAAGATAAAAGAGAAGAAAGGAGAGATGAGATGAGAGGATAGAGAAGTTTCAAAGGACTAAAGGGATGTAGAGAGAGTCAGGGGCCAGAGACCGGGTTTGCCAATGCCTGCTTTAGACAGACGTTGCCTGACATTCTGCGCTGTACCCCAGCCGACGAGATCAATGCTTCACTCAAATCTTCATGCAACACGAATTTACTCCATTTTATGTCTACCTCTATCCTAAGTATTAGCGAGTTTTTTAGGTATGACTTCAGATTTAAGAATGTAGGTCGAAATAGTTCCGGGGATTGGAATTCAGCGGGTTCAGAATCCGCGGGTTTCAACAGCTTGTAGAGCCATAAGAAATGCAGGACATCTCAAAAGATGAAAACTGGGTATGCCTCCTATCAAAAGCAATTTAACTTTTTGTGCTGAAACAGTGAAACCTCCTATAAATAAAAGCAAAACAATACGCATTGATCTAATCTAGCCATGACTGTGACAAAATATTGGCATGATACTTCCTGAGTTGCATTTTCGCATAATGTATATCGATGCCACTTTCCTGACTAGATTCAAGTTTTAGCCGGTCATGTTGCTAAATGGCAGTTGTCAGATAAGTGTAGTGTTTGGGAGGCTATATGGCAGGATAGGACACAACGGTCGCAGTTCAGACACACAGGTGGACCAGCTGCAACCGTTTTGCGCCGGCTACCATTGGCTCTAAGAATTTTGAGGCAATGCAATGTTCAGATTGGCATCTCAGAGGCTAAGAAGATGATTGGCTCAGAAACGTATTATGAGTGTATAATTCTTGTAGCACGGACACGAAACTACACCAAACCAACACCTCTGAACTGTAAAAAGCAAGTCTAAGTAGTAATAAAAACTATTTTCTTAGGAGAGCAAACCATATTAGCCATGTTCACACTCCTAGAAGTTCCATGCTGCCTGTTCAGCCTGCTGTCTGTCGCGTCCGGTGTCTGCGTCCACTTCCGCGTCATCTCCGGTGTCCCGGAAACGTGACCGACCTGTCGCAGGTCAGCGGAGTTCGAGACCCTCGCAGCTGCTCGGTGGAGTGCGCAGTGCGACCCAACTGCACCGCCGTGTTCAAGCGAGACGGCACTTGCTATCTGGCCACTGCCGCTCAGTATGAGGCGCTGTGGAGACCGCTGGACTGCGTCAGCGAGGTCAGTTGGCTCTCTGTCATTTCGTTCTGTCTTGTTTTTATATTGCCTATTGTGAATTGCATTGAGCCAGCCTCAACCACTGCTCCAGCCTTAACTACTGCTCACGCCTCAAGCACCGCCACTGCTTCCCAAACAGCGCCCTCAAGTATTTCCTGTTCCAATCGAAAGTCGAGATGCAGCAAACTCAATTCGGTTGCGAGAGACTGCGACAGCAACAATCACTATTTGTACTGCTACTTATGGTTCTACATCCGATGGAATTGCGCTAGTGGCACGAGTCGCGATGCTGGCACTTGCCCCTAGTTTGTGGCAGGGTGTCTCACATGAAAATTTAACTGCTGCAGCCTCAAGCACCGCCACTGCTCCAGCCTCAAGCACCGCCACTGCTCCAGCCTCAAGCACCGCCACTGCTCCAGCCTCAAACACCGCCACTGCTCCAGCCTCAAGCACCGCCACTGCTCAAGCCTCAAGCACCGCCACTGCTCCAGCCTCAAACACCGCCACTGCTCCAGCCTCAAGCACCGCCACTGGTCTCGCCTCAAGCACCGCCACTGCTCACGCCTCAAGCACCGCCACTGCTCCAGCCTCAAGCACCGCCACTGCTCCAGCCTCACACCGCCACTGCTCCAGCCTCAAGCACCGCCACTGCTCCAGCCTCAAGCACCGCCACTGGTCTCGCCTCAAGCACCGCCACTGCTCACGCCTCAAGCACCGCCACTGCTCCAGCCTCAAGCACCGCCACTGCTCCAGCCTCACACCGCCACTGCTCCAGCCTCAAGCACCGCCACTGCTCCAGCCTCAAGCACCGCCACTGCTCCAGCCTCAAGCACCGCCACTGCTCCAGCCTCAAGCACCGCCACTGCTCACGCCTCAAGCACCGCCACTGCTCAAGCCTCAAGCACCGCCACTGCTCCAGCCTCAAGCACCGCCACTGCTCCAGCCTCAAGCACCGCCACTGCTCCAGCCTCAAGCACCGCCACTGGTCTCGCCTCAAGCACCGCCACTGCTCACGCCTCAAGCACCGCCACTGCTCAAGCCTCAAGCACCGCCACTGCTCCAGCCTCAAGCACCGCCACTGGTCTCGCCTCAAGCACCGCCACTGCTCACGCCTCAAGCACCGCCACTGCTCCAGCCTCAAGCACCGCCACTGCTCCAGCCTCACACCGCCACTGCTCCAGCCTCAAGCACCGCCACTGCTCCAGCCTCAAGCACCGCCACTGGTCTCGCCTCAAGCACCGCCACTGCTCACGCCTCAAGCACCGCCACTGCTCCAGCCTCAAGCACCGCCACTGCTCCAGCCTCACACCGCCACTGCTCCAGCCTCAAGCACCGCCACTGCTCCAGCCTCAAGCACCGCCACTGCTCCAGCCTCAAGCACCGCCACTGCTCCAGCCTCAAGCACCGCCACTGCTCACGCCTCAAGCACCGCCACTGCTCAAGCCTCAAGCACCGCCACTGCTCCAGCCTCAAGCACCGCCACTGCTCCAGCCTCAAGCACCGCCACTGCTCCAGCCTCAAGCACCGCCACTGGTCTCGCCTCAAGCACCGCCACTGCTCACGCCTCAAGCACCGCCACTGCTCAAGCCTCAAGCACCGCCACTGCTCCAGCCTCAAACACCGCCACTGCTCCAGCCTCAAGCACCGCCACTGGTCTCGCCTCAAGCACCGCCACTGCTCACGCCTCAAGCACCGCCACTGCTCCAGCCTCAAGCACCGCCACTGCTCCAGCCTCAAGCGGGACGGGAAACTACAAAATTTGGAAGCCGATTTATAAATGACTCAGTCCTCGAAAAACATTACTTGGATAGTTTACAGCACAGTCACAAAAGTATCCAAGTAATGTTTTTTGAGAATCAAGTTATAAATATGTCGGGCTTCAACTTTCGTCGTCTCCCATCCCTAGTATTGAATAGTCCCGGCATGTGACCGCTGGACAGCTTTAATTAAGATCGTTGCGTTGCCCTAAGAACTTCTGCTACTCTTTGAATGCAAACAGCTGGCTAAAAACTAATCCAAATAAAGTTTAGACTGTTTTGGAATAGTTAGAATTCCTTTCAACAACTATTTATTTCGTGAAACTTCATATTAATTACAAAATAAACAAATGAATTCTTAGTTTGACTGTTAAATATTTTTACTCGGTGATATAATGGCAGTCTTTTAAAATATTTTTGCCCTTATTTTTTTAATCTATTTTCGAAAGTCAAACTAAGAGTCCTGTCTTCATAGAGCAAATAATCATTGCATTGCTAATTAGCTTGCTAGATATGAATAAGAGAAGACAAAAATGTTTACCGTAGGTGGCTTCTTATCTTCTTATCTTCCTATCTTATCTTCTAGATTTAGCCGTTTCTTGGACATTTTGAATGATAATATTTTTCACTCAAAGAAACAATACGACCGTATTTTGATAATACAGTACGAATATTGTGTGAATTTACTGAAATTCAAATGAATTTTCTTTGGTTGATTCAATTTCTCTATATAAGGAAAAATCCAGACTTCGTATAAAAAGCGCATATATTTAATATACTATTTTTAACCTTGAAGGTAAAGTCATGATGCAGAGTAAATAGCGAGATCGGCGATAAACGCTTCTCTTTTTAATCACATTAATTTGAGGCTTGGCGTCCACGAAAAACTGGCCTGTGGGTGGTTTAAACAATTAGAATGTCATGTACACCCATTGTGAGCAAGTGCATGGATGTGTGCCTGCATACAGTATTGGTGCCTTTTAAGTTGCGTTACCCCAAATTCCTCTGACGGCTCGGGAGTCAGAGGAATGCACAGAATTGCCATCGCCAGGATGCCCATGTACAGACTCCTGCGAGTATGGTCAAAGTAAAATTCTACTTCAATATGAAAATGAAATGTCCATAACGGATACTTTCTATGCATTTAGCTGCTCATAATATGAATAAAAAGGGCTCAATAATGCCTGCATTAAACTAACTTGTGTAGCATACTACTTCGAGTAATATATCTACTACATGTACGCTCACCCGCGGTATTCTTAGTGAGTACATTACTTTTTCCAGTTCCACTGCCGACTGCTTGCACTAATAAAACCAGAATAAAACTGCAGCTAACATCTCTCGTTATAAAGCAAATTGACAAGTCTGTCAAAAAAATAGCGTTTTAAAAGCTTGCGTGCAAAATACGGGGACTTTAAGTGGCTCTCTCAGGAAGAGGCAGTCAAGTAACAACCATCAGTAGCATACTTCTTGTATCTAGAAAGGAAACTCTAAGATATCGAAAAAAATTTGACAACAATTTTTAACAGCAGCAGCTTATTCCTTCGGCTGTTTACCAAAGAGGCAACTGTAACTAATGTACATAACACTAGAACCTCCCAGGAGCAGATGTATTGACTTTTTATACAGGAATGGCACTAGAGTGTAAACACTTGTCTACTTAAGCATCTGCCAATCTTTAAAAATACCTCTTAACGCCTTGAGTATTGTATCATCCTCTCAAGCACAGTGGCATGTGCATAAAATGCGTGGTTAGACTCTGAAAGCGTCTTTTCAAAAAGCAGAGTAAAAATTTAAACACCATGAAGCCACCTAAAATGGTCATCTGCTTACTCAGCCTGCTGTCCGTCGCGTCCGGAGTCTGCGTCCGCTTCCGCGTCGTCCCCGGTTGCCCCAAGAACGTGAGCGACCTGTCGCAGGTCAACGGAGTTCGAGACCCTCGTGTCTGCTCTGTGGAGTGCGCAGTGCGACCCAACTGCACCGCCGTGTTCAAGCGAGACGGCACTTGCTATCTGGCCACTGCCGCTCAGTATGAGGCGCTGTGGAGACCCCTGGACTGCGTCAGCGAGGTCAGTCGGTATCTGTTGTCCTGTATCTGAAACAGGTCGTACTTTTGTGCGGTTTACCTTAGCAAATGTGACTGAATGTTTTAGGTCGTTGACGATCGGCTTTCCAATTCTGCTGAGGCAACAAGTTTTAAGACTGAGCTTGCCACCACAAGAGCCACAACTACTGCCACCGCTGCAGCCTCCACTGCTGCTCCAGCCTTAACTGCTACTGCAGCCCAACTGCTGCAGCCTCAACCACTACTCCAGCCTCTACCACTGCCACTGCTTCTAAAATCATCAAGGTATGCTGCGGAATTAATTTTCAATGTTTGTGAAAATCTTTTTTTGAAAATAGGCTTTTTAGCTAAACGCATTTGGCATATACTTTTAACTACAGATGTTTTACGACCAAATCGACGATGTGACATTGCCGTCTGTGTCGGAAAAGCGGTTTTCTAATAATCGAAACCCTGGAAAAAGAAAATAACACTTCTTATGCAGCATGATCGATTTAAGCAGGAAGTTTAGATAGACAAAGTTTATTTGACATTTTGTATCAAAACTACTGCCATAAAAGTTTGCAACTGTTGCTGCGCAATCACTTTCTAAGCCCAGCGTACATATTTGTCAATAGTTAAGCAGAGTGCTGTATCGGTTTTTACCTAAGAACTCCGGCCATCTGTGAAAAGTATACGAGCTAAAGCAGCATGAGTGCTTGCTGAAACGTTTGTTTACGTTAAAAAGCCATTGTAATTTAGAGAAATATTAATAAGCTAGTTTATTTATTCAATCAAAAAGACATTTCTGAATTAAATCCAAAGGGGTCCAGCACTGAGCCCAGCACTATATTATCTGCCAATGCCCGGCCTTTACCAAAGATCGTCCTCTGATGAGGTCTGTGTACCCGAGAACTGCACTGAAGACCAAACCGAAGGAAGGCTCACCAAACCTCCCTGACTGGCTACACGCCTTTGTTGCAAGCTGGTTTTTCATGGATTATTAAAATGTGGCGCTCCCGTCTCCCCGTTGTTTTCTCTTCTGGTCACCCTGAAGCAAATTCAAGTAAGTCTTAATGAATAGGAAGAGAATGAACTGCATAGGTGTAGCTTAGGTCATTTTTTCATAAATACATTGTTTACCGAACGATATGAGCTCTCTTCGTGCACTCTACGTTTTCTTGGTTGCTTTCTGGCTGCCCAAGCATTGGGGCTGTCTTTGTCTCAGCACCCATTGATGCCATCTTTTCGTGCTTTTCTTACCGCCGATATTCAGTGTATTTGACGATACCGAATCATATTAATTTATAGGTCTCTTTCAAAAGCGCTTCAAGCAGTTCAAGGAGCTTACTTCTCAATTATAAAGAATTTTATTACGATCGACAAGCGTTTTGAGGATGTTCTACTTAAAGAAACTTGTAACTCCAAAGAAAATACTTGGTACATGTACCACGAACAAAGCACTTAGGTAGATTATCGTAAGCACTTCTCGGAGCTACATTTAGATTAGGTCGAAGCGAAGGATCTTCCTCTAAGGATTATATTTTGTATAGACTTATTCTGTTGTTGCAGAATTTGTCTAGTGCATTCTGGGCTGCTGTCTAGGTAGGGTAGGGTAGAATAATCTAAGCATAATGCATTTATGATGGTAATGACGATTTGTTATGCAAACTTATTGAGCGGTTTTTTAAATACATTTCAAACTTTTATCATGCTATAGGAAACCGATAATGGTTTCCGTACGCTTGTACTTGAAGCTTCCATCGGATATAGTATAGGCTAACTTGCAGCAAAACAGTACTTATCTGATACTATTAGAGAAATTGTACAACGCAATTCTGTCAAAGAATGCAGAAACGATGCAACTAAACGCTTTTAAAGTGGCTCCTCTCTGACAGCAAATGAGTGATACCCTACTTTGCTATCCAGCAATGAAAAACCTAATGAACCAGTGGGTCTACAAACTTCTTGACGAAGTTTTTTCCTAAAAATACGAGCTTAAGATGCAAATTCTGTCAGAGTCAGAACTGCTGGCCTGCTGCCTGCTTTGGCTGAGTTCCAACTTCATGCTACTTCGATTTTCACAACAATTACTCTGGCTGACACCATTCTAACCGACACCTCTCTGACTGACAAATCTCCGACTGACATAATTCAAACAGACACAACTTGGGCTGACACATCTCACACATCTCCGACTGATAAATCTCCGCCTGACACATCTCCGCCTGACACATCTCCGCCTGACACATCTCCGACTGACAAATATCCGACTGACACATCTCCGACTGACATATCTCCGCCTGACACATCTCCGACTGACACATCTCCGCCTGACACATCTCCGCCTGACACATCTCCGACTGACAAATCTCCGACTGACACATCTCCGACTGACACATCTCCGACTGACACATCTCCGACTGACACATCTCCGACTGACACATCTCCGACTGACACATCTCCGACTGACAAATCTCCGACTGACACATCTCCGACTGACAAATCTCCGACTGACACATCTCCGACTGACACATCTCCGACTGACACATCTCCGACTGACACATCTCCGACTGACACATCTCCGACTGACACATCTCTGACTGATAAATCTCTGACTGATAAAATCTCCGCCTGACACATCTCCGACTGACACATCTCCGACTGACACATCTCCGACTGACACATCTCCGACTGACACATCTCCGACTGACACATCTCCGACTGACACATCTCCGACTGATAAATCTCTGACAGATAAAATCTCCGCCTGACACATCTTCGACTGACACATCTCCAAATGGTAAATCTCCGACTGACACATCTCCGACTGACACATCTCCGACTGACACATCTTCGATTAATAGATCTCCGACTGATAAATCTCCGCCTGACATATCTCCCACTGACGCATCTCCGACTGACACATCTCCGACTGACAAATCTCCGACTGACACATCTCCGACTGACGCATCTCTGACTGATAAATCTCCGCCTGACACATCTCCGACTGACACATCTCCGAATGGTAAATCTCCGACTGACACAACTCCGACTGACACATCTCCGACTGATACATCTCCGACTGACACATCTCCGCCTGACGCATCTCCGACTGACGCATCTCCTACTGACACATCTCCGACTGACACATCTCCGACTGATAAATCTCTGACTGATAAAATCTCCGACTGACACATCTTCGACTGACGCATCTCCTACTGACGCATCTCCGACTGACACATCTCCGACTGACACATCTCCGACTGACGCATCTCCGACTGACACATCTCCGACTGACACATCTCCGACTGACACATCTCTGACTGACACATCTCCGACTGACAAATCTCCGACTGACACATCTCTGACTGACACATCTCTGACTGACACATCTCTGACTGACACATCTCCGACTGACACATCTCCGACTGACACATCTCCGACTGACACATCTCCGACTGACACATCTCCGACTGACACATCTCCGACTGACACATCTCCGACTGACACATATCCGACTGACACATCTCCGACTGACACATCTCCGACTGATACAACCCTGACTGACATGAACTCCAGGTAACAAAAATTCGACTGACACAAGTTTGTGTGTTTGAGTTTTTATGACCTAGTTCGTTATGAACTAAATTGTGTAAATCAAATAATTATTAATTAAATGAATATTAAAAATAACAAATACTTGGTTAACAAACACGTTAATCAGTGGTAATAATCAAAAAAGTGTCCACAATCCTATTTGTTAGGTAGGCTACAGAATTCTACTTAATAATAATTTTGAGCTTAACAAAATTTAATAATCTGTCTAATTACCAGACAGCTAAAAATTTTTATGTAGCGCTACTTTTTCAAATGTAAATTGAATTTTCTGTTACTTTCTTCGTTTGCATTCGAGAAATTCATGCTATATATAGAATATATTGTACTTAGTGTGACATATAGGGTAAATAAAAACTAGGCTATTAAGCTCACTTCAGACAAACAAAAATATTCTCATTCAAGTTTAAGGATCTAGCCTTATCTAGCCTACGTCCTTAATGGCAGTCAGCTGAATTTCTTATTCAAACATCTTCAGCCATTGGATATTGCCAATGCTATCCTATTCCTATAAATTTGCTATCAAATGCTCGAGCCTAGGGTAAATTTCAGTTGAAAGCATTAGGCATTCAATTAGGAAAATGTTTTTTAACAATAAAAATAAAATGCCTACGATTCAGACTTCAGCGCTCACTGTCTCCTGCCTGCTCAGCCTGCTGTCCGTTGCGTCCGGAGTCTGCGTCCGCTTCCGCGTCGTCTCTGGTTGCCCAGGAAACGTGATCGACCTGTCGCAGGTCAGCGGAGTTCAAGACCCTCGCACCTGCTCGGTGGAGTGCGCAGTGCGACCCAACTGCACCGCCGTGTTCAAGCGAGACGGCACTTGCTATCTGGCCACTGCCGCTCAGTATGAGGCGCTGTGGAGACCCCTGGACTGCGTCAGCGAGGTCAGCCGGCTTTTCACCTTTGCTGTTGGACCAGTTTTGTGTAATTTGATCAAGCCAACCATCATTCAGGCATAACTGTGAACTGCGCTATTTTATGTCCGGATTTTTTAGGTCGTTGACGATCGGCTTCCTTTCACCTCTGCCGAGGGAACAACAAAAGGTTTGGAGCTTGCCAACACTTTGCCCGTAGCCTCAACCACTGCTCTAGCCTCAACCACTGCTCCAGCCTCAACAACTGCTCCAGCCTCAACCACTGCTCCAGCCTCAACCACTGCTCCAGCCTCAACCATTTCTACAGCCTCAACCACTGCTCCTGACTCAACCATTTCTACAGCCTCAACCACTGCTCCTGACTCAACCACTGCTCCTGACTCAACCACTGCTCCTGACTCAACCACTGCTCCTGACTCAACCACTGCTCCTGACTCAACCACTGCTCCTGACTCAACCACTGCTCCTGACTCAACCACTGCTTCAGCCTCAACCACCACCACTGCTCCAGCCTCAACCACAGCTTCAAAACCGGAAGTCAAAATTGATGGCGGAACTCTAGCTGCAACAGCGGTTGAAAATGCCGACGATAAGACAGTTTCCGAAGTTTCGACACCGACTGAATCGAGTACTGTGTTCATTGCCTACAAAGAAGCAACAACAAAACCTGCTGAAGTCGCCAAGCCAACAACTGCCGTTCGGGAAGCTGCTTTTCGTAGAACAACGATGAAAAGTGATGAAAAGGGAATTTTGGAGAAAGTTGGAGATTTCTTGCTTGGATAGTCAAAGGAAAACTACAAATTAACTACGACAGGATTCAAGTGATCAGCAAAAATGAATAATTCCGAACTTGTTTTCGAAATTTTATTCAAGGAAAAATACCATGCACCTTCGATGATAGCATCTGCTGTAGAGATGTCTGGTTTCCATCTTTTTATTTGCTTTAGTTCTCACAAGTTTGAAAGAGGTGGGCAATGATGATGTCATGAATGCTTCTCTCAATTCAAATAAGAAGCTACTCAAGATTTCAAATTGCCGTCAATAAAAAATGGCTGAGTTGAATTCCTTAAGCTGTTTTCTCCTATTCACTGCATTCCTGTCTCTTTTTTGCTAAAATAGAAGAAAATCGATTTATTCACTGATTGATGGACACTCAAATGTCACAAGTTTAGTACATTTAAACTCTTCCGCTTCAGTTGTTGACACACGCTTCAAGCAAAATGCACTGGTACAGCATTCCCCTTGCGCATGAGGTTGATTCCTTTTGTGTATAAAAAAGCCAATGCTTTATGAAGTAGCTATTTATGCTACTTTTAAATATTTCTAAACTCTGCAAGTTCAATCGCCTGTGCATCAGCGCCTAGCGCAAAACTGCAACCTCAATTTCGATTGGCACGCACATCACTACAGACTTTTGCTCTGAGATGACCAGACGGAGACTTGTCACATCAGGAATTTATGCTTATCCAGCTGTCGTTGGATGCCCTCGACGTTTGGTGCCGACTCACGGGTCGCTTGGTGTTTCGAGGCTTTCCAAATCGACCAGGAAAGTGTTTTGTCTCTGCGAAGACTTGATTCTACATGTAATTGCATGCTACAAGTATGGAAACAATGATAAAAATTACAGTCTTGGTGTAGGGTCGTGTTTGCCTGTTGGATATTTCACAGTTTTAGCTATAAAATTCCAAAAATAGATCTGTCTTCAAGGACTACGACCAGCATTACTCTGGTTGTTGTTCCGTGATTAACGTCTGCAGGAAATTAACATCCATAAACTAAAACATGATACCAGTCAACAGGAGAGTGACTAAAGCAATATTAAAGACACAGTCAATAGTTTCTACTCTTCAGTAGACGATTTCTATTCATCTTGCCTGAAAAGTTTAATATACTTAAATGGAATTTACACTACATATACAAATCTAGCCCACGAAATGGACAAATATATTTCTACATGGATAAGAAATAAAAAAATTACGAGAATTCTCATTCACAAACGCTCTCATACGAGTTATAAAGTCAGCTGGTCATTGATTCTAGCCAATACACTACTGGACAAATCAAATTAAAGGGAGGCTACACTGCATTCAAACCGCTTTTCGCTGTCTTTTTTCTGACCGCTTTTTAGCAACATATTGATATCTCAACTTCGACATGACTCAACTAAACATAGAACAAATATTTCATTGTATTAAATCGAGAGCAGTTTTCAGACGAAATTCTGAAATAAAGACAGAATTTGAGAATTTGAAGTGGTCCGAGCTACAAGCGAGCCAGTACTGTGCCTTGGGGGTTGGTCCTGATTGATTTGAAACGCACGACAAACCACCGCCCGGCCAAGTTTCGTGCGCACTTGCTCTGATTTGCTTCCTTTCCAGGAAATTTCCCTGCAGTAGTTTGCATAGTTCACATAACTTCACATAAAAACATTAGCTTGATAAAAATGTGAATCGATCTACTGATTCGACAGCCGGCCTAACTATCAGATTTTAAAAAATTAACCACGCAATACTTTGCCTTCCCAATTACTAATATTCCATCTCTACCAGAAGTACCAATGCGTGGCATCGTTTGAGCCCGTTTACCATCCTGCCATAAAAATATCAAGAAAAGCAGGCATTAAGAACTGCCGATTAAATACAAGAAATTGATTCAAATAGAACATACAAGAGATTTTGGTACTCTAACGGAAAGTCCGCAAACCTTAGCCAATCGTAGAACTTTTGCTCGGTAAAACGCCAATCAAAAAGCTAAAATGGTACTGAGGTTTTTCGCTTAAAGCATAATGTGGACATATTTTTCTTCAATTCCATCGACACACAAGAAGCAGCCGACACATTAAACAAACGTTAATTAAATTAAAAATCTAATTAGCTATTCTAAAAACTCCGCCTCCATTCATACCGAAAGTTCAATCCTTACATCTCAGAAGATGCACCTGCCACATCACAGAATGCTGTCTGTGGCCTCTTGCCTGCTCAGCCTGCTGTCCGTCGCGTCCGGAGTCTGCGTCCGCTTCCGCGTCGTCTCGGGTTGCCCCGGAAACCTGACCGACCTGTTTCGGGTTAACGGAGTTCGAGACCCTCGCGTCTGCTCTGTGGAGTGCGCAGTGCGACCCAACTGCACCGCCGTGTTCAAGCGAGACGGCACTTGCTATCTGGCCACTGCCGCTCAGTATGAGGCGCTGTGGAGACCACTGGACTGCGTCAGCGAGGTCAGTCGGTCTATCTTGCTTTGTGATTAAAAATTGTTTTTGGGTGATTTGAGGCAAATGGGGCAACATAAAAATCAAAACTGCAGACTGAGCGAATGCAAAAATTATTGGATTAAAATTTCCTAGAACAACTTGTATAAAGCAATGTCTATTAAACAAAGATAAAACTCGATACGCTTCAAGCCAATGCCGCTCTTTTTTTAGGTCGTTGAGGGTCGGCTTCTATCCACCACTACTGAGGGAAAAAGTGCTGAGACTGACTCTGTCTCCACCACTGCTCCAGCCTCAAGCACCGCCACTGCTCCAGCCTCAACCACCGCCACTGCTCCAGCCTCAACCACTGCCACTGCTCCAGCCTCAACCACTGCCACTGCTCCAGCCTCAACCACTGCCACTGCTCCAGCCTCAACCACTGCCACTGCTCCAGCCTCAAGCACCGCCACTGCTCCAGCCTCAACCACCGCCACTGCTCCAGCCTCAACCACCGCCACTGCTCCAGCCTCAACCACTGCCACTGCTCCAGCCTCAACCACTGCCACTGCTCCAGCCTCAACCACTGCCACTGCTCCAGCCTCAACCACTGCCACTGCTCCAGCCTCAACAACTGCTCCAGCCTCAACCACCGCCACTGCTCCAGCCTCAACCACTGCTCCCGTCTCATCCACTGCGCCAGCCTCAACCACTGCTCCAGCCTCAACCACTGCTCCAGCCTTAATCACCGCCACTGCTTCAGCCCCAACCACTGCTCCAGCCTCAAGCACTGCTTCAGCCTCAACAACGGATCCAGCCCCAACCACTGCTCCAGCCTCAACCACTGCTCCAGCCTCAACCACTGCTCCAGTCTCATACACTGCTCCAGTCTCAACCACTGCTTCAGCAAGCAGCACTGCGTGCGCATCAGCAGATCAATACTGCGGGATCGAAGGCGAATACCAGCAGCATTGCAGCAGTGATGTTCATTATATGCAATGCTCCAACTTTAAGTACATTCAGAGGCAGTGCTCTCCCGGTACAAGCTGGTCCGCTGGCACATGCCCTTGACTTTCGTCGCAGACAATAAGGTTCTATGTTCGGTTGATTAGACTTTTGTTATCCGTTTTCCATTGGGTCAGTTGCATTGGGAGAATTTAATATACAGTCACCGTCGACTCAATTTCATGACTGCATAGATTGTTTAAAACGGTCAGAAATATTAAATATATGCTCGACGTAGTAGCCATGGGAAGTCGAGTTGGTGTCGTTATATCGCATTGTTCAAAAATATGGCAACCCAATTCAATGTTGGCGAATTCGAACAACTTTTTTGACGGCTAAACAAAGTTGCTGGTAAATGAGAACTTCTGCATTTCGCTGAACCTTGAGCCGCTGTATAACGTCGTTATCTGTCGGCATTTGTAAAAATACCCATTTGCCAGCGACGAGCCGGCGGACGTCAATTACGTCAAAATGTTGCTCGAAGGAGTG
Source organism: Macrostomum lignano (assembly GCA_002269645.1). Taxonomy (NCBI): domain Eukaryota; kingdom Metazoa; phylum Platyhelminthes; family Macrostomidae; genus Macrostomum; species Macrostomum lignano. The sequence continues at coordinate 119,045 of NIVC01000238.1, forward strand.
AAAAATGAAAAATTACCGACCAACCTGACACAGCTTTTATGCGGAACAGAATTCTTTGGGAATTTTTGTTGGAAAATTAAAAAACTCTTATGGAGGCCATCAAAATATTTTCGCGTGAACTGGGAAATTCATTGATGCAGGAAGCTTTCAGTGAAAAAAGTGGTAAAAATGTTTCAACACTTGCCATGGCAGCAGCTTTGCTTCACTAGCTGTTGTAGTTCCCGATTGCCAAATTTCAGCTGAGGCTTCAGGCGTTCTGATTTTTCAGCCTATTGTTTCAGTTCGCTGCAGTTTGAAGGATTTCAGTGGGAGTTTTCAGCAGCATCCACGCAAACTGTCAAGTTGAATGTGTTTTCTACAATAGCATAGAACAATACAATAAATCAATCGGATGTCAATATGGTGACAACCCAATCGTGACAAGCAGCGATAATTCTACTTCTGCACACTTGTGTGTGTGTCTGTCCATATGACTAGGTACAATTCCACGCGCTTGTCTGCCTGCGCAGGGGAGTCGGCGGAATGGGAAAATGCAAGCACCCTGCTTCTAATAAAAAGCGGCCATCGATCAGAGAGATTTTTTCGTTGGCAAAGCGATTTACTTCATAGAGCACTTCATAGCTTGTTTGATTACTACCAAGAAGATATATAGTTCGTCTTTTCTGCATTGGTAAACATTTCTGCAGAGCGTCGCTTTTGTGAAATGAAATCACACTACTGCCATAAGCATGCAGACTTTGCAGCGCTTAACTCGAACCTGACACGCAGCCTATTCAAGAAATTTTATTCTTTTCTTTGTTGCCTCCCAAGCAGATTGCTAGTTTAAAACTAAAAACTGAAAACTTTCTATCTTACTAATGCAAGGTCGGCCAACTCCGAGCTGCAAAGCTTCTCTATATCCGGCCACGACTCTTTGAAATTTCACAATAGCAATCCGGCCCGGTTCTCTGTCTTCTTTTCTTTGTTTTCCTATTTCCTCTTCTGCTTCTTCTGTTTCTGTTGTCGGGGATCCACAGTGAGAAATATGAGCTAAATGCTATTCACCATGCTGTTTGAAGATGTCCCAGGCTACATCGAGAGTTTTACTTGGATCTTAGTGACAGAACGGGGCGATATTTGGTTGAAAGTACATTCACGGATCTAAGGACGCTCTAGCTGGGACCAATTTGACCCTATCTGATATCAGATGCATGTACTTTTGAAGCTGACTTGTGTATGCATTTCTGCTGAAATGAAATCTACAGAGCACGACTCTCCGAAACTGAAATCTCCGGAACTGAAAGCATAAAGCCAAAAATCATACATCCATGCTACCAGGGAGGCACGGCTTTCAGAGCACGGAAGATAAGCATTGCTTGTTCGGATTAAACTCACTTATTAGATGATGCTCGAGTAGTGGCCGTTTCTGACGTTTTTGTTATCCACAAAGTACTCATACTGAGCGGCCGTGGCCAGATAGCAAGTGCCGTCTCGCTTGAACACGGCGGTGCAGTTGGGTCACACTGCGCACTCCACCGAGCAGGCGCGAGGGTCTCGAACCCCGTTGACCTGCGACAGGCCGGTCACGTTTCCGGGGCAACCGGAGCCGACGCAGAGTCGGTAGGAGACGCTGGCCTGCGACGATGGCTTCATGCCAGTACAAGTAGTTAAGCAATTTTTTGATACTTAACGTTATTGAACGGAAAAACGTATTATGAATTATTTTCTTCCGAAAGGTATGTGATAAATAGGCAATTAGATAATAGCATGCACGGTGAGCAATTATTTAGGCCCTAGACAAACCTATTGGAGCGTTCGGAGATTTTAAAGCTATTAATCCTAATCGCCTATCGCCGGTCGGCGAGTCCTACCAGTCTTTCTCCAATAGCCGCAGGTACAGTACAAGAAAATAAAGAACACGAGGAAACACAAAACGAAAGATTTAGAGAGTGATAATCCTATTTCAGAATAACTAACTTGATTGACGGTTTAATTTGATTAGCTGAGTTACAAGATTCAACAAGATTCAATTACAAGATGCAATTCGCGGCGCAGATAAATTGACACAGATGATAATAACGATTAATAACTAATAAATTAATTACGCAACTGGCAAGCGGATCTCAGCTGAAGAAGAAGGAGGCACCGAACACAGGACCACGGAGAAAGACTCCTAACCCCTGGCCTAAGCCAGAACCTACTCTCAAACGAGAGCCCTGCCGAACCGACCGTTCAACGGAGTACCGACTAAATTCTATCGGCACTGCCCTTCAGTGTAACACTGAGGCCCTCGGGGTCGAGGCCGCGTACTTGATCAGATCCGACAGTCTCTATCTAACCGCGCTTGATAGCGACGACTTCAGACAGAAATTTGCCGTAGACGTTACGCCACAAGACTACTGCGGTTGGGCGGGAACAAAGATATGGACCGGGGGTGATGAAATCAAAACGCCTCAAAGCGCGAACCAACAAGGGGAGGAAAAGTCGGGCCACCGGCCGGGAACTGGACAAGACAAAACCGGGGAAAAGGAGAGAGACGAGATCCGATTGCCAAAACACACCTTCATATATAGTCAGAGTCACAACCCCTCAAAACCCCCTCAAGCCGGGTGGTGGTCGTCTGGCCGGCCGCTCGCTTAAGCCGAATTGCACTGTGCCCGCGGCGCCGGGTAGAATTGAACTTGCCGCGTGCCAGGGTCCAGGCCGGTTCTGATTGGCTGACCGCGCAAAGCTAGGGTTCGCATACAAACTCAACCCTCCGCTGAGTCACAGATGGCGTCTAACTCTAACCTGTTTACGCAAAATTGATTCCAACTAACAAGGAAAAAGTACACCAAAAACGTATGACTAAACTAAAGCAAAATAACAATTCAATAACAATATAGAAACTAATGCAGTCAATTTACAACAAAATACACGCAAAGATGCTCACACTACACTCCCCCCTCCTAAAAGAAATAGAGTACAAAGGAAGAAAAATTTGAAAATTCGAAATACGCGTAACATACTACTTCCAGTAAGCAAATGAGTACTATATAATGAATTTCGCGTTTACGGGAACCAAAATTCGCAAAACAAGCAATGTTACAACGAGAATAACTATAGCAATCAGGGGAATAACGCAATGAACACAATACAATTCTTTGACACGGCAAAACGCAATCAAATACATAAGCAAAGTTACTATGCAATACGCGGCACGACAAAACACAACACAAGCAAATCAATAAATAAATCGAAACAAATCGCGACAGAACGCAACGTTTACGCAAACTATGGCACGACTTTCTACAATCGAAAACTTAAAGCAAAACGCATGCTACCCATCACCAAGAACAAATAACGCGTTGACGCATTTTACAAAAATTAATTAAATTACTCCTTCTCGACGTGCTACGATGAACCTTATCGGCTGGCAAAATTTTATTACTCGCTGATTTAACTATCCGCACCTCCCCCCTCCTAAAAAAGGTAGGGTGGACGCTCCGACCCTCACTGTCTCCACAGCGGAATTCTTATCGCAATATACCACGACGCTTATCTCTATCGGGTGCCTCGACGATAATTAACTCACGCCCACGCTCCCGTGGCGGACTAACACTCAGCGCGCGAAGACTATCGCCCATTGGCTGCATTTTACGGTCTTGCCCAGGACCAATCCCCGTGGCGAAATTCACCGCCCAATGGCTGCAGTTTTCTGTCGTGCCCAGGACAAAACTATAAATTCACCCGACCGGGCTCCTTTCTTTCGCACTTCAGTCGTCTTGTGGTTGCTTCTTTTGGTAATTGAACTCTTCCAACGGCTGCAGTTTAACGTCATGCCCATGACGTCGCTTTTCTATCTTTCTCTGACTTCTTTCGTCTCGTGGTTGCAGTTTAACGTCGTGCCAGGACGTCTTTTTTGTCGATTTCTGTCCTAGCGGTTGCAGTTTAACGTCTTGCCCAGGACGCTTGCTTAGTTAGTTTCTCTCCTAGCGGTTGCAGTTTAACGTCTTACCCAGGACGCTTCAGACATTTCTAGCTGCAACATGTGACATGTCGATCAGCTGTAAGTTAGACTTATTTTTGCGTCAAGCAGTTTCTGACTCAAGCAATTTAAATAATATTTTTGTGTTGTTTTTATGATGCTTTTACAATTTTTATGTTTTTATCGAATATTCACGCATGTCAGTTCTACTGCAAGACTGTTTTTGAATAATTTTAATAATAATATTTATTCCTTAATAATTTTATCGCATAATAATATTACCGATGGAACCGCAGACGACTTCAATCTGGGCCCTTTTCGATTTCAATTTCTGCTAGCAACTTCAATTGTTTATCTCTTCTATGGTCGTCTATGGTATTTCTCTTTCGTTAGCGTCCTGGAATCTACCAGGTGTGGCAGCTCGAGCAGTTAGTCTTCAACTCCTGCAACTGCAGTGTCAACATCAGCACTTGCAAGTCTTTATTATTTTTTTCTATTGACTATTTTTCTCCGGTTCCATTTTCGTTCAACAAATTTCTCGCGTATGTCTCGACAAGTTACTATTAGTAATACAATTGAAATTTTCGTCCCGACAGTGCCTTTCGTTTCTATAGACTCCATTCAATGATAACCGTATCGTTCCGGGGGTCTAATCGCCGCGCGGTTCCGCAGCCGCGGTATCCAGCTAACATTATTCATGCCTGCCCGCTGCGGGGGCGTACTGTGCACTGGGCTCAGATGCATTAAATTCGGTGGAGTGCGCACAGGAATCTGCCTGGCCTGAGACCCCGCAGGACTCGCCTGCGCCTGCTGGTTTGCATTGGCCGCTGTCTGAGTATTTTCGACTGCTCTATTCATATTACTTTCAGTAGCTTCGTGAGCTCTCTCACGTTGCAAAAATCTAATTCTCTCTGGCCTCTGAATCTCCACTTGGACTCGTTCTGACTCCTCCGAGCCGTCATCACTAGCACTTCCAGCTTCCTCTTCTCGATATTGACGCAACTTTTCTTCTGACAAGTAGCAGGGCTTTGTTCTGTCTACTGTCACTACGTCATGAATTCTGACGGGTTGCTCTATTCGGTCAACCTTTGGACCGGGTTCAATTTTTAAATTTTTTCCATTATTTCTTACTTCAAGCACTCGATACGGACCTACCCATTTCCTATTCGTATCATAACAATTCTGCGTATTCGCTATCCAGACCAGGTCACCTGGCTGATAATACTGCTGGAATACTTTCGTGTCATAATTCGATTTCTGCCGCCTGACTGATATTTGCTGCTTTTCTCTGGCGATTCTATACGATTCCATGCACTTCTTATACAGATCATGTAAATGTTTATCACGGGTCTTGCGCTCCGGTGCAGGCAATCCGAGCTCAGCATCAACCGGTAGCCGCATCTTTCGACCATAGACTAATTCGAACGGGCTAAACTTATTGCTTTCACTGACCGTGCTTCGCTGAACCATCAAAGCGTGCGGAAGCACCTCATCCCATGCCAAACTGAGTTCACTCTGAGCTAATCTGATTCCATCTTTCACTACTCTGACCATGCGCTCGCAGCGACCGTTTGCCTGCGGATGGTAGCTAGTAGTATGGCGCAAATCTATTCGGAAATTTTCGGTTAACGATTTCACTAATTCTGCAGTAAACGATGTACCTCTGTCTGATATGAATGCTTCAGGGGCACCATGCCGAGTGATCCACTCTGTGTACAGGGCCCAAGCTGTACTTTCAGCTGTACAATCTCTCAGCGCTTTTACCTCTAGCCAGCCCGTAAAGTGATCAACCATCAGCAGGAGGTACTTGTTCCCCCGTGCTGTGGCGTTGAACGGACCGGCGAAATCTATATGTACTTTCTCGCCCATGTAACTGCTGACTTTGGTTCTAAGGGCGCTCGTGGCTTCGGCCCGTATTTCTTTCTTGTCTGGCACTCAGTACAAGTCTTAATATATCTATCTAAGTTCGTTGAATAGTTTGGCCACCAAAATCTCTGTCGAATCAAATCTTTTGTCTTTGAAATACCGCCGTGGGCCATTTGATCGTGGTAAGCTCGAAACAACTGCTGCTCCAGGGCTTGGTTTTCCGGCAGTACAGTCTGCTCAAATTTTCGGCCTTCGGAATCTATCCAATTCCTGTAAATTATGTCATTTTTCACTAATAGCTGCTCATAATCGCTAAATAAAGACTTATAACTGCGGCTCATTCCAACCCATTCATTCTTGGGCGGACAGGGCTCTCCCTGTCTGAGCTTTTGCTTGAGCAGCAGCAACTCTGGCTGGCTCTCCTGCAGTTCTACAATTCCCGCTGGCGTATCGATATTAATTGCACCGCAGTGGACTGTTGCTGTCTTCGTCGCACTGCAAGTGGGGCATTCCTCATGGTAGCGTTTCGGGGGACCATCCCGCTGAGGTCTGCGACTCAGGGCGTCTGCGTTACCATGGGCGATCCCTTGGCGGTACTGAATTGCAAAGTCATATTCTTCCATTCTCGAAATAACTTCAAATTGATCAAACTGCTCAAGAATCATGTTCCATCTTCCTAACATGCCTTTTGCACCGTGGCACTTGCGTAGCCATTGGAGGGCCGCGTGGTCTGTCCTGACCTTGAAACGACGGCCGACCAGATAAGGCCGGTAATGTTCTAAGAAATATATCAGCGCAAACATTTCCTTCATCGTAGTGCAGTAATTCAACTGATGCTCATTTAACGGATGCGAAGCATAGGCTATTACTTTTTCTTCCCCATCTTGCTCTTGTAATAAATTTCCACCTATAGCTACGTCACAGGCGTCGACATCGAGGATGAACGGTCCCGCGTCGCTATCGAACCTGGGGTAGCTCAGTACAGGTGCGCTTACTAACTTCTGCTTTAAAAGATCGAATGCCTTCTGGCAACTGTCATCCCACTTATACTTGACATCTTTTCTAGTTAAATTATTCAAGGGCTCACTTATTCGCGCAAAGTCTTTAATAAATCTGCGATAGTAGCCGGCTAAGCCTAAGAATCCGCGCAGCTCAGAGATATTCTCTGGCCGGGGCCATGTTTGGACTTTTTCTATCTTATCTTTGCTGGTATAGATACCGTGCTGGCAGACGGTGTGCCCTAGGAAGGTGACTTCTTTCCGAAACAGAAAGGTCTTCTCTGGCTTGATTTTCATTCCAGCATCTGCTAATCGAGAGAAAATTAATTCTAAATTTACTAGCATTTCTTCGAAATTCTTGCCTGTGCAAATTACATCATCTAGGTAGAGTAAGGCAAACTTATAAGCGTAATCGCCTAAGATCTTCTGCATTATGCGCTGAAAGCAAGCGGGTCCATTCGTGACTCCGAAAGGCAAAACTTTCCACTGGAACAGGCCATCATGGGTTCGAAACGCTAATTTCTCGCGGTCAGTCTCTCTGACCTTCACTGACCAATAAGCGCCGACCATGTCTAGGGTGCTAAAGTACATGTTGCCTGCCAGGGATTCCAGCGATTCTTGAATTAGCGGTAACGGAAAACTGTCCTTCTTAGTCTTATTATTTAACTGTCTGAATCACAGCAAAATCTGAATTCTCCGGACTTCTTCCGGGCGAGAACAATAGGGCAACTCCACTCAGATTCTGAGGGCTCAATCAAATCGTGCTCTAATAGCTGCTGCACATGCCCGCTAACAAATTCTCGTTGCTCAGGGCTTTGCTTGCGCAGGGGAATTCTGACTGGAATTTCATCGGTAGTCTCAATCTTGAATTCGCCCATCTGGGTCTTGCCGATATCCCACTGATCCTTCGAAACTATATTTTGATAACGATGTAATAATTCAATTACTTTTCTCTTCTGAGCCTCACTTAAATCGGTCTCGTTTAAGCGGAATTGCTCCCTAAGTCTATCAGCTTCTTGCACCGTAATTGCTGCCTTCGATTGCTTCTGCGCACCTACTTCTAAATCAGTTTCTGACATTGCGAAAAGTTCTACATCTTCCTTCAGCGTTTGATACTGCGCAACTACCTCATCCTTATGAATTGTCTGTGCCTCTTCTGTCAGGTTCATTAATCTAACGTAAGTTTCGCCGAATTCGTCCAATCTAGTAATAGCTTTAGCTACTAATGGCTCATCTTTCTCGCTAATTTGACTCCGGCCTGAAATAAAGCCGAGTTCTGCAGTTTCCGGAGTATCTTTACATTTAGCCTTGACATAAATTTCGCTCATTGGTGCTATAGATACTTTCTTGACTACTTGCAGTAGGACGCAACGCGTTTCATCACTCGTTGTTACAAGCGGAATTCTGCGATCACTAAATTCTAAGGATTTTCCTGCTATATCTAATTTAATTTTATGCCTAGTTAACAAGTCGATGCCTATTATTGATGATGTTAGTAAGCCTTCAGCAACATAGAATGGGTGCGTAATCTCGCAGTCCCCAAATCTGACGCGCAATGCTACTTGGCCTAATAAATTTGAAGTCTGGCCATTGGCGGATCGCATATTCACTGAGCATGGCTTCAGACTATGATTGCTGGATAGAGGCGTTGATATAATTTATTATCAATTAGGCAATTTGAGGCGCCGGTATCAACTAATATTTTTTCGCTTATCCGTTAATCTGGCTATCGAGGAATAATCCTGAATTCACTAATTGGCTAGATATGTCTGCTTCTACGGTCTTCTCTCGCTTCTCTGTTGCTTTCTTTTCAGCTGCCACATCTCGCTGGATGGCTGTCTCTAACTTCCTTAATTCTTGCTTCATTTCCCTAAGTTCAGCTCTAAGTTCTGCTGTCGTGGCACTCTTGTCAGGTTCTTCTTTCGTTGATTCTTCTTGGACTTTCTCTACCAAGCATTGGCGCAAGTCCTTCAATTCGGTTCTTAGATCTGATAATTCTTTTACTACCTTAGATTCGTCTGCTGAAGCTTTCTTTCCTTCTACTTCACTAAGTCGCAAGTCTATGCTGTTTAATGCACTTCTCTGAGCTGCTGCAGCTTCGCTTCGTTTCTCTAATTCTTCTGTCAACGCCTCTGACTGTCTAGCTAAGCTCGCTGACTTCTGTTTGTCAATTTCTGCTAATCTGCGTTCCTCGTTTGAGCAAATTTTAACATTGACCGCTCTCTGTTTCCTACTATGAGTAGTATCGTTAGTGCGAATAAATTTTACTGTCGCCCTCTGGCGCAGAAAATGCATAATTTCGTAATCAGTTGCTATATTAGTATTAGTCACATGAAAGAATATATCTCTATTATCGCTATCTCGCAGAAATCCGTAGCCTCTGTAATAATTGTACCAAACTAATTGCCATATTCTACATTGACTGAGCTGTCTTGCTGGTCCTCTACTGCTGCAGCTCTTCTATTGGGAGTGAATCGGTTTAATGGCTGGGGGCGGTTGGCCCTCCCTTGGTGCCGCCCCGTCGGTAGTTTAAAGAATTTCGTCTAACTGGGCAGTCTCTGGCCAGGTGAGTTTCTTCGCCGCACTCATAACAGGCCTTTCTCGCATTTGGCGCGTTCGCCCCCGAAGGTTTGAACCTGTCATTGGCCCCTCCGGCCTCGTGACCAAAGCGTGGCGGGCGTGTCATGGCGGGCCTGACAAATGGCGAAGACTGCCTATTATAGGGTCTCGAGTAACTGCTCATGTGATGCTGTGGCCGAAAGCTATTCGGAGGCTGCACTGGTGCCTGTGGCCTATAGCTTGGGTTCATTTGTCTATGGGCGAACCTGGGTTGCCATTGCCTGTAGTCGAACTGAGGCTGATGATTCTGGTACGATTGGTACTGCGAAGGATAGTTGCTCGGGGAAGCAAACTGAGGTCCAAATGACTGGTGGCCTTGCCCCGTGCTGGGTGCTGCTACAGGCGTCTGTTCCTTCCCTACTTGAGCCGTTAACGTATTCGAGCCCTCTTGCTTCCTTCTACTCTTTTGGCTACCTGGGTTTGCGAGTTCTTCGAGGATCTCCTCGTTCTTAGCTGCAGTCAATAAATCTTGAGTCTGATACTTCGATTCATGGGTTCTACGATAGGCAATAACTGCGCGCCTGACTTTATAATTTGCTATGCCGGCTTCAAATCGTTCAGAAACTCGCTCTCGAGCCTGATTCTCTAGTCCTGCTTTCCTAACTAATTCAACTAGTGCGTCGTAAAATTCTTCTAATGATTCGTCTTCCTTCTGCTTGCGGTTCATCAGCTCTAGCTTCGCTTCTTCCTTCTGTCCTACGGGCTTAAATTTGTCCTTTAAAGTCTTTTCGATGCTTTCGAAAGATTCGGTGCTCGCTAGGCCTAAGTTAATGTAAACCTTGTAGGCGTCTTCGTCTAGGAGCGACAATAGCTGATACACTTTGGCCGATTCATCTATACCGTTGCCTTGACAGTAGTTGTTGAAGATTCTTAGAAACAGTTCGAAATCTGAGCCAAGTCGGTATGGCTTGGGCTTTGCTACGCTGTTATGCGACTTCAAAATCACTCTAGGTTCGGGATTTTCGGTTTCCATTCTTCTTATGCGGTCCTGCAGTTCTCTCACTACTGTTCTCAAATGTTCGGCCTCATCTATTTCGCCTTCGTTCCTAATCTCAACTGACTTCGATTCCTGACTATTTTCTCCGTCCTGCGCCATTGCTAAGTTTCAACCAATTGGAATTTCTATTACTGCAACTTCAGAAAGTACAACTTGTAAAGCTATAACAATTTCAATAATCTAGCTTTCTATTTTATCTAATGAGCGGAATCGGTCGCCTCGCTCGCACTGGCAATAACTGATAAGAAAAACTGAATGTACACTGAGACAAATTCAACCAATGTACTCTCTAGTGCGCGCACTCGCAGACTATGCTGATAAACACTAATAAAATTTTCAACTGTAAACAAAATCTACTTTCACACGCAAGTTTCTATTAAAGTGCTAATTTGAGTTTAGAAAGTCAATTTTATTTTTCCCACTCCTAAATCCTATTCAGTATTTTGGGGTAACTGGCCAACCGCAAAACCACACCTAATGCGGAATTGCTGCACACTGCGTGGTTGACGAAATAGCCGCTACGAGCCTGGAACAGACTCGTTGAATTTTAGTCTAAGCTTGCTCACTTAGAGCGCCTACCAATAAACTGCCGCCTGCTAACTATTGGATTCCCAGGGGCTCCACTTGTGATAAATAGGCAATTAGATAATAGCATGCACGGTGAGCAATTATTTAGGCCCTAGACAAACCTACTTGGAGCGTTCGGAGATTTTAAAGCTATTAATCCTAATCGCCTATCGCCGGTCGGCGAGTCCTACCAGTCTTCTCCAATAGCCGCAGGTACAGTACAAGAAAATAAAGAACACGAGGAAACACAAACCGAAAGATTTAGAGAGTGATAATCCTATTTCAGAATAACTAACTTGATTGACGGTTTAATTTGATTAGCTGAGTTACAAGATTCAACAAGATTCAATTACAAGATGCAATTCGCGGCGCAGATAAATTGACACAGATGATAATAACGATTAATAACTAATAAATTAATTACGCAACTGGCAAGCGGATCTCAGCTGAAGAAGAAGGAGGCACCGAACACAGGACCACGGAGAAAGACTCCTAACCCCTGGCCTAAGCCAGAACCTACTCTCAAACGAGAGCCCTGCCGAACCGACCGTTCAACGGAGTACCGACTAAATTCTATCGGCACTGCCCTTCAGTGTAACACTGAGGCCCTCGGGGTCGAGGCCGCGTACTTGATCAGATCCGACAGTCTCTATCTAACCGCGCTTGATAGCGACGACTTCAGACAGAAATTTGCCGTAGACGTTACGCCACAAGACTACTGCGGTTGGGCGGGAACAAAGATATGGACCGGGGGTGATGAAATCAAAACGCCTCAAAGCGCGAACCAACAAGGGGAGGAAAAGTCGGGCCACCGGCCGGGAACTGGACAAGACAAAACCGGGGAAAAGGAGAGAGACGAGATCCGATTGCCAAAACACACCTTCATATATAGTCAGAGTCACAACCCCTCAAAACCCCCCTCAAGCCGGGTGGTGGTCGTCTGGCCGGCCGCTCGCTTAAGCCGAATTGCACTGTGCCCGCGGCGCCGGGTAGAATTGAACTTGCCGCGTGCCAGGGTCCAGGCCGGTTCTGATTGGCTGACCGCGCAAAGCTAGGGTTCGCATACAAACTCAACCCTCCGCTGAGTCACAGATGGCGTCTAACTCTAACCTGTTTACGCAAAATTGATTCCAACTAACAAGGAAAAAGTACACCAAAAACGTATGACTAAACTAAAGCAAAATAACAATTCAATAACAATATAGAAACTAATGCAGTCAATTTACAACAAAATACACGCAAAGATGCTCACACTACAGGTAATTCAGACTCTGCCTTTAAAACAAGCTTACTAAAGCGAGTTGTATCAAATATTCGACAGGTCGAAATGTCATGTTAGTTTTTTGAGCTCCCCAAATGTAGCCCATTCTTGGTAAAACAAAATCATGTCATCCACTTTTCCGTACAGCAACCTGACGACATTGACGTCGATGAAAAATATGTACTCTTACATTACATCGACGGATAGCAACATCACACGTAATACGATAGAAATTTTCTTCTAGCAGCTTTTTGCCAATGGTTTGGCAAAGCAAATGAGGAATCATCACAAAAAGAAAGTTTATGCAATTCTGAGATTTCGCCAAAAATGAAATTTCTACTAGCTTGTATTTTTCTTTGCAAACAATCTATGTCGATTTCTGCTTCTGTTGCTGTACTTGCTTACACATTGAAATTATATCAGGGGCACGAAATTCTTGCAAAAAAGTTGTTTGTTAGTTTCAAGAGCAAGTCTCCAAATTTCCAAGTTTTTGTTGCTAGGGTATTGGCTTTGTTTTAATGCTTTTATCTGTAAGCAAGTGGAAACAATGGAAACCCAATGTATGTTTGCAGGATTGACATGCGCCACTGGTCACGCCTCTCTAAGCAAGCAGAAAATGATGCGCTCCAATCCTACAGTGTGACAGTTGTGACAAAGCTGCACAGGCACATAGCAGCATCCGTGAACAAAAATACATTTCGAAGCTTAGAGAGGAATGCCTGACAACGCTGCAAACAAGTTTCGCTCAACCTGAACGTTGCAGCAAGCTTTAAATTCTCGCTATTACCATCGGCCGAAAGTCGCTCATTCAATCTTCGACATGCAGTTTATCCTGATTAATAAATGCACTAGATCTAGTTAAAGAAAAATAATCTTACACATACATGAATCGTTACGGTATGCTTGGTCGGGCCTACTGCCTGCTCAGCCTGCTGTCCGTCGTGTCCGGCGTCTGCGTCCGCTTCCGCTTCGTCTGCGGTTGCCCCGGAAACGTGACCGACCTGTTTCGGGTTAACGGAGTTCGAGACCCTCGCGTCTGCTCGGTGGAGTGCGCAGTGCGACCCAACTGCACCGCCGTGTTCAAGCGAGACGGCACTTGCTATCTGGCCACTGCCGCTCAGTATGAGGCGCTGTGGAGACCCCTGGACTGCATCAGCGAGGTCAGTCGGTATCTCTTGCCTTGTGATTCAATTGTTTTTGGATAATTTTTGCAGCAAAAAAGCAAAAGTGCGTGCTGGGGTAATGCAAAAGTATTCTCCCTGCAAATAAAACAATCTCTATAAAACAAGTTGAGATGTCGGAAATGTTTCAGCCAATTTCACTCATTTATAGGTCGTTGAGGATCGGCTTCTATCCAACATTACTGAGGAAAAAAGTTTCGAGACTGACACTGCTCCAGCTTCAACCACTGCTCCAGCCTCAACCACTGCTCCAGCCTTAACCACTGCTCCAGCCTCATCCACTGCTCCAGCCTCATCCACTGCTCCAGCCTCAGCCACTGCTCCAGCCTCAACCACTGCTCCAGCCTCAACCACTGCTCCAGCCTCAACCACTGCTCTAACAACAGCTGACACTGCTCCAACAACAGCTGACACTGCTCCAACAACAGCTGACACTGCTCCAACAACAGCTGACACTGCTCCAACAACAGCTGACACTGCTCCAACAACAGCTGACACTGCTCCAACAACAGCTGACACTGCTCCAACAACAGCTGACACTGCTCCAACAACAGCTGACACTTCTCGAACGCTTTGAGAATAAAGTCTCAGTAGAATTTGATGCATGGAAATGACTGAAGTCTCGGTAACCTTATATTTATTATACCTTTTAAACGCTTTTTAACAGAATATGCATGCGCAGTTTTACATGCACAGGCCTACGAGGAAGATTAGCAATGTCTATTGACCATAATGAAAGGGACCTGTGTAAAGTTGAGTTTGCAATAATAAAATTGAAATTGATTTTTAAGGAATTTGTTAACAAAACAGGTTACGATCCAAACCGTATCAAAATACCGATAGTGTCGCTGGATGTTTCTGGGACTTCTAGTCATTGCTTTTTCCCCCAAGATTTCAGGCAATCAGCGTGGGGCAGAGCAGTTAAACCTGACTCTTGAACCGCGACCCCTGGTTCGATTCCGTGTGCGGCGGTATCGAGGTCGCCGAGGACGTTGCTCCAGAATGCCAGCAACCCACTTGCAAGTACTATCATTGCTATTTCCACCAAGGCGCACGTTCAGCAAAAGTGAAAAAACTCGGTCAGTTTCCAAGTCTTTATTTTAATTGGGTTTTAAGCAAACAAAGTTGCAGAAATCGGTTTCAAAGACTGGAATCACAGTAAATCAAAGCGTCATGGCTTGTGAATTGACTGGCTTTGAATTGACTCGCTCGATGATGGCCCTTGATGCATTTCTGGGTGTACCTAAAGCTCATGATTCAGAAGAAAAAGCCTCCAGAAAATCTTCGCTATGTTGTTTCTGTTGCCTGACAACAAGAATTTTCACTGTTTTTCTTTCTCAAGATTCCTCTTTGTATGAGGTCGGTCGAACAACTTGAGTAGAAAGATGCAACACTCGACTTTCTTAGACACAAGCTGGGGGCCGATTAGTATCGTGTATTTGTCGTATCGCTAATGCATTCAAGGTGCCTCCGACTGGCTTAAAATGGTAAATGGTACTTAGTGAAACGAAACAAACTGCTTTATATTTGAGATACGTGGGAAATAAGAACTAATAATGCTGATAACTTGATTTGACCAAGTGGACTTCATTATACACGTGAAATTTTTATTTGGTATGCTTAGAATGAGAATTCGTCCTAAAAGATTAATACTTGTCGAAACATGTCACTGAAGCATAACTAATAATTAGCGGTCTCAAATATTAGAAAACCGATTTAGACGGACGATTTACTAGCTCATTATAACTTTCCTTAACGGTCTACAGCTCATTTCTAAGAAAGTCGAGTGTCCTTCGACTCAGGAGCTTTGCATTGGATTTTATGATGAGCAGGACAAAGCCAAGAATTCTACGTGGGTAATTTTCAAGATTTTTTTGGGAATCGGTGTGTTAGCCCACATTTATACTCCTCAGGCAGGCACTCATTCGGGGGGGGGGGGCAGATCTTGGCGCCCAGAAACCAAGTTATTGATTCTCATAACGGGTCACAAGGTGAGGTGGTCACAAGCCGTTGTCCACTCGTTGCTGAGGGTACGTCTTCATTGTCCTTGATGATAAAAGCCTACAGCATGTGAGTGAACAATTAATAAATTCATGCAGCCACCCTCTTCAAAATCACGCTACAAGTCACAGGGCAGGTTCCAGCCGACCAGCTTGTACCCGTGGGACATCGCATTTGCACATGTGCTCCCTTATGGCACTCCAGATTTGATTCGTCACTGCTGCGATCCCCCACGACGCCAGTGGTGCACAAACAGAGCAAAGAAGCTGACTAGTGGTGGCGTACTCGGCTACACTCGCTTTTGTCGTAGCAGTAGTCAGTTGCTGTGACAGTAGTCAGTTGTTGTGACAGTAGTCAGTTGTTGTGGCAGTGTCAGGTGTTGTGGCAGTAGTCAGTTGTTGTGGCAGTGTCAGGTGTTGTGGCAGTAGTCAGTTGTTGTGGCAGTGTCAGGTGTTGTGGCAGTAGTCAGTTGTTGTGGCAGTGTCAGGTGTTGTGGCAGTGTCAGTTTTTGTGGCAGTTTTAGGTGTTGTGGCAGTGTCAGGCATTGTGGCAGTGTCAGGTGTTGTGGCAGTGTCAGGTGTTGTGGCAGTGTCAGATGTTGTGGCAGTGTCAGATGTTGTGGCAGTGTCAGGTGTTGTGGCAGTGTCAGGTGTTGTGGCAGTGTCAGATGTTGTGGCAGTGTCAGGTGTTGTGGCAGTGTCAGGTACCTGATCCACTATCCACTACCAACAGACAATCGGATGAACTGATATTAGTTGCGTTTCTTTATGAAAAAAGTTTACCATTAAGCAGAAAAAATTGAGCACCGACCTTCCTCGCTGACGCAGTCCAGGGGTCTCCACAGCGCCTCATACTGAGCGGCAGTGGCCAGATAGCAAGTGCCGTCTCGCTTGAACACGGCGGTGCAGTTGGGTCGCACTGCGCACTCCACCGAACAGGCGCGAGAATCTCGAACTCGGAGACATGTCGGTCACGTTTCCGGGGCAACCGCAGACGACGCGGAAGCGGACGCAGACGCCGGACACGACGGACAGCAGGCTGAGCAGGCAGCAGATTCGCAACGATGGCTTCATCGCCAAGAGTTTCAGTCCACTATTTTCCCACTTGCTCGAAACTTGGTTTCAAATTCTTCGATTGCGAATGTAAAACGTGGCAAGAACTGATTTGAAAATGTGCAGTCGTGCGAGATTACAAGATTAGCATACCAGTTTTTATGCTAACAGTGAAGTCAAATGTGTAACTTTGTTCTACTAATCCTGTTTGTGTGTCGTACGGAGGCATTTTGTTTTTCACTACACATACTACTCGTCAGTAGGCAAGCTGTAGTTATCGTGAATGAAAATTAAAACAAAAGTATTCATGAAATATTTTGGTTGTGACAGGCCGTCTGAGCAAACTAAAGGAGCTCCCCAACGGCGAGCGCGGGTTCGCTTCAATCCGCTGGCCGGACTGAGCTTCGATCCTGAGCGGAGGTCGCGTCAAGAAGCGTCGACAGTCCGTCCCTAAACGTCCTAAGTACTGCTCCCAAGCCCAGTATAGTTCCGAAAGTAGTAACTCAAACACGCGAACTTCTGGCGATGATCAATTCAGTGTATTCACGACTCAGCAAAGAGCAGGTGGCGTGATTAACTAGTGGATAGTTTCGGCAGAAAGTATTCTGTTGATGGCCTAGTTTAAGTTGCAGGACCTGCTCCCCGCCAGCGATTCTCATTGTATTTAGGCTGCCTGGCGTAAGCCCTAGGGTCCCACGCCAGACAGCATTAGCGCAAACAATCCACCCCAAGCCAATCGCGACACGCCAGAGGGTCAAAAATACAATATGTAACAACCTCAGCCAATCAAAAGAAAGCGGGGGGGGTTTCAACGACAACGCGGGGCAGGGGGGTGATGTACACATTATCAATTCATTACTATTGTCATCATTATCAATATAACACGAGTAATAATTAATAATAATTTACTACACCTGCCCCGATTGGGCCAGATGTGCAACCGACAGCTCAGCCGCAGCTATTGCGCGGCGCATCTGAAGGCTGCGTACGGCTGTTCAGTCCAAGGTCTGGGGGGTCGCCCCATATAGCCTCAATTACGAGCGTACCCCAGCTACTGCTGGCACCCATTTTACACCTAGGTGAACTGAAGCAATGCAGCGTTAAGTGTCTTTCTCAAGGACACAAATTGTCCCAGTGAAATCAGGAATCGAACCCGCGACCTTAAAGTCGTGATTCCGACGCTCTAACCGCTAAGCTATAACCCCTAGGCTAGGCAACAGCACAGTATCAAACATTAATCTAGAGAGGTTAACAATATACCAGCATTAGGCTGAAACGTTAGGACATGAGATTGCAAAAACAAATTCACTGAATCATAATGCCTGATTTGCTCTAAAGCCAGACGGCACCTGCTATCTGGCTACTGCCGCTCAGTATTTGGCGCTGTGCATGGAGACCCCTGGACTGCGTCAGTATGTTCTCCGCGATGCTTTAAAAGGAAAAATCTTTGATATTAGGTTCATCGATTTGATGTTTGATTTAATATTGGCAGGTTATCTGCTTATATTTACGGTGTCACATTTCTAGGTACAAGTAATGCAGAGGAGGCGTATATTCCGTACCTACAAAAAAGTAGGTACATTTAAATAAACTTCATAAAAGTAGGCACTATCTATGTATGTGCTTTTTTGAAATCCATTTTTTATTCTTTAATCATCGAACGGACTAGTAGAAAAAGTAGCAAAATAGCCAACATAATAAGCTCATAAATACGCTCGTAACTCATTTCAAGTTCGACATATTCAATTCAAGTGGCGACCAGCCAAATCAGGGTTACCCAAAGACCAAGTCAAGTGCATCATATAGTCAGTTTAAGTAGCAGACTCTGGGTTTCCGGGTATTTTCCTCTGTCTATTTATTCTGGCAGATAAGCTGAATTTTCTGCATTATGGTTTGACTGCTATCAGGAAGATATAATCAGTGAAATCACACTGCTGTCATAAGCCTGCGAATCTTCCAGAGCTCTCTCAAATTTCGACAAGCCATTTTACTTCCTAGAAAAAGCATATCTAGTATTAATTTTTCTATTCTCCACCTGCAGCCCTACGTTTGTCAATTTCCACACTCTAAATTTACTTTGTGGAACCTGATCGGTGCACTGCAGTTGGCACCCACGCAGTTTTATCCAGTTTTGCTGCCTGAAAACCTAGGTTTGGTTTCATTATTTGACATAAATTCAGATCTGGTTCTAAAACTGAAAATATCAAATCTACATGCAGCTGCAACTTTAATTGTGGGTCTATCTATCTATCTATCTATTTATCTCTATCTATCTATCTATCTATCTATCTATCTATCTATCTATCTCTATCTATCCATCTATCTATCTATCTATCTATCTATCTATCTATGTATCTATCTATCTATCTATCTATCTATCTATCTATCTATCTATCTATCTATCTATCTATCTCTATCTATCCATCTATCTATCTATCTATCTATCTATCTATCCATCTATCTATCTATCTATCTATCTATCTATCTATCTATCTATCTATCTATCTATCTATCTATCTATCTATCTATCTATCTATCTATCTATCTATCTATCTATCTATCTATCTAAGTATGCTTAGGTCCATATTAAATCTTTACTGAAAATGTTCGAATTTAAATTAATGCGAAAAAAATTTACGTTTTTGACTAAAAAATTAGACGAATTGAAAATTGGTAGATTTTTCTTTTTTTCTTTTTTAAACCCCTTAAAGCCGATTTTTAATATCTTAATATCAATTGATATTATAAAACCAGGTAATTATGCAGCCAGGACGTTCCGTCTCAAGGCAGAATGTCCGAACAAATTTTCTGTTGCTACCGAAGTTGAATTTTATCATCTGAAGCGAAAATCTTAAATAATTCTGTTTGGATTCCCAAGAATTATAGTTATGGCTCTAGGGAAGAGCTTTAGTTAGGGTTAGGGAGATGCCAGGGCTCGTGGGGCAGTTGCTGAGATGCTAATGCCAATAAATAGATCGATTCGATGAGAGCTAGCCTAGATGTGGCAAGGCTGAACTGCTAATGCAGTGACAAAGGTTCGAATTTTGAGTGCAATGTTTCTATTTAAAGCTTTTATAATGTGACGAAAACTCAAGGAAAGAAAAAACATAAAAGAAGCATCACATCGAACATAAAAGATGCGTAGAAACGTCACGTCGGAACATAAAAGAATCGTCATGTCAAACATAAAAGAAACGTAGAAGCGTCACGTCCAACATAAAAGAAGCGTCATATCAAACATAAAAGAAGCGTCACGTCCAACATAAAAGAAGCGTCACGTCCAACATAAAAGAAGCGTCATGACCAACATAAAAGAAGCGTCATGACCAACATAAAAGAAACGTCACGTCCAACATAAAAGAAACGTCACGTCCAACATAAAAGAAACGTCACGTCCAACATAAAAGAAACGTCACGTCCAACATAAAAGAAGCGTCACGTCCAACATAAAAGAAGCGTCACGTCGAACATAAAAGAAACGTCACGTCGAACATAAAAGAAACGTCACGTCCAACATAAAAGAAACGTCATGTCGAACATAAAAGAAACGTCATGTCAAACATAAAAGAAACGTAGAAGCGTCACGTCGAACATAAAAGAAGCGTCACGTCGAACATAAAAGAAACGTCATGTCAAACATAAAAGAAACGTAGAAGCGTCACGTCCAACATAAAAGAAGCGTCACGTCGAACATGAAAGAAGCGTCATGACCAACATAAAAGAAACGTAGAAGCGTCACGTCCAACATAAAAGAAGCGTCACGTCGAACATAAAAGAAGCGTCACGTCGAACATAAAAGAAGCGTCATATCAAACATAAAAGAAGCGTCACGTCGAACATAAAAGAAGCGTCACGTCCAACATAAAAGAAACGTCACGTCGAACATAAAAGAAGCGTCACGTCCAACATAAAAGAAGCGTCACGTCGAACATAAAAGAAGCGTCACGTCGAACATAAAAGAAGCGCCACGTCGAACATAAAAGAAGCGCCACGTCGAACATAAAAGAAGCGCCACGTCGAACATAAAAGAAGCGTCACGTCGAACATAAAAGAAGCGTCACGTCGAACATAAAAGAAGCGCCACGTCGAACATAAAAGAAGTGCCACGTCGAACATAAAAGAAACGTCACGTCCAACATAAAAGAAGCGTCACGTCCAACATAAAAGAAGCGTCACGTCGAACATAAAAGAAGCGTCACGTCGAACATAAAAGAAGTGCCACGTCGAACATAAAAGACGCGTCACGTCGAACATAAAAGAAGCGTCACGTCAAATCTAAAAGAAGCGTCACCTCAAACATCAAAGAAACGCCATACCAATGCTCACTCGGGAGATGCTGAGATGCTAGTGAGTGACTTAACGATGCGAAGCTTTTAGCAGGTAAAACTTTTTCACCCAACACATTTCTTCCTTCTTTGCAGTTAAATCCCAGAACGGAGACCAAGAAAGCTATGATAGTAAACTAAATGGATGTGTGAACAATGTTTGAAGTTTTAAAGCATTTTTGTCAAAGATGAAGTAAAAATCTTTTAAATATAAACTCTGAGTAAATAGAGGCAGCAATGTCTTTGATCTCAGGAGAAAGCTCCGAAACAAAGGAACTCAAGCAAAGAAGCCCGCCCCCAGACTTATCGACTACAATGAAGCGCATGAGAGCCAAGAAGACTTGCTCTCTACGATTGGCTGCGATCCCGCCTTTAACAGACTTTCTCCCCGTGGCCCAACGGAATTGCCATCCGACAGCAGCTCATAAAAAACCCGGTCGCAACCCGGTTGCCAAATCACTGCTGAAGAACTTCTAAAGTGTATCGTCCTACAATTAGAATCACAAGAAATTGAAAGCTAAAATAACCTTACTAGCTCTGCAGTGCCATGGCTGAGCAATGCTTGTCATTAAAACTTGCTTTTCTATTCGGTAAGTGACTAAAATGCAGCTCCCAAATTACTCGTATTTAAGACTGCCTAGATTAATCTTTTTGATTGTTTTATACTGACTTCATTGCCCCAACGCAGTTTTCTGCTCTCTCGTGCTTCGAGTACAAGGCGACAGTTCGCGGACCTATTCTGTGTGCTCAGAGCAGCAGCTTCACATGCTGGAAGCCGTTCTGAACGCCTACAACAACGTCACGACAACAACCAAGGCCACTGATGTAATCGACTGTCTAGCAAAGTGCCAGAGGGTGAGCTGCAGCGCTGCCGTCTCTGTGGAGAGCAATGCCATGTGCGAGATGGTCGGCATAACAACCGCCAAGCTGTCAATCTCAGCAAATCAGGTGCAGCGAGTCATCGGATCTCAGGTCGGTGCAAAGGTGTGGAAGGCGGACGACAGCGACTGGCCTTCGCCTGCAGTGCAGCTTCGGAGTGAGTCATCAATGCATTGTTGTGGATTGGCTAGCAAAGACCGAAATTGCACTCACTCCAGTTTTGTAACTCGCTGACGCTGCTCCATTGCAGACAGCAGCACAGGTAAAAACGGCTCAATCCAAAGCGTCCTCATCAACACGACCGGCTGCTACCTGATCAAAGCTGCCGGTGCCAGAGGTGGCGACAACTTACTGAACAACACATCCGGAGGCCAGGGAGCCCAGGTGAGCGCCAGAGTCAACCTGACGGCCGGCACCCAGCTGAGCATCATTGTGGGCCAGATGGGTGGCTCGACGTCTTTGGATTACGAAGGAGGCGGCGGAGGCGGCGGCAGCTTCGTGTACCGGACGGGCGACCGGCTGCTGCTGCTGGCAGCCGGCGGAGGCGGCGGAGCTTCCAGCATTAAAAATGGTGAGCTCAGTAGCTGCAGTTGCTAGAAATCGTAGAGAGCAAGTCTTCTTGGCTCTCATGCGCTTCATTGTAAAGTGTCTTGCTCAAGGACATATTGTTCCAGTGGAATCGGAAATCGAACCCCCGACCTTCAAGTCGCGATCTTCCGACGCTCTAACCTCTAGGCTACATCCCCTCTATTGTAGGAGTCTACTTAATCTGCTGTCTACAGAGAGTTCACTTGTTGCTATTGCTATATTTAGGAATTGGCTCGTCAATCTATCCTTCTCTAACCCGGCCGGAGCCAGGCTACAATCTGGACAGGAAAATTATAGCGCAGTCTTCGTGTATTCTTTGGTAAATTGCTGCTTATATAATATCCTATATCGTTATGATAAATGGTGTTTTTAGCAAAGAATGTATGGCTTAATTGCGACCCTGTCGGGGAAACTAAATGCAGCGGTTTCTTCTAATTAATTGTTCCCAGAGGGCATACAGTAGAATCAAAAAAGCCTAATGATTTGATTGCTGACCGCGTTGTTCTGCCTGGTCATCTTTTAAAGAAAACCCCCGCGGTTCCAAGCGCCTGCAGTCTTTCAGCCAAGGCTTCCAGAGTTGAAACCATTAAGTAAATCATCTAGCAGATGCTTCATTTGATATGTTTTGGTGACTGGTAGGGTTTTCATGGAGCCCCGGGGCATTTAGATAAATAAAATGCCGATTCCAGGGGCTTGCTGTCTATTGCATTTCTCGCCTAAAGATATCACATTTAATGGGTGAGCAACACACTGGAGTCCTACGACAAGCAAACTGCATACATAATACCAGCGGAGATTCAGACGAATCTGTCCGTAAAAAATGAATGGTTGCGGCCCATAAGTATTACCATGATCATTATCATTATCTATCAGTTCAGCTGCACATTATCTAGTGCATGACTCGAATGTGTTGCGCTAAAGTCTTCAAAATCGGCGATTATAGCGAGTCATCAATGGCCACTCATTCAGCGTTTTGTCGACTGCCTACTGACTGACGCTGGCGGCGACTCGTGGCTTCTTTTAAGAAATCTTTCGAATACACAGCACCCATCAAGATGCTAATTTCGAATGCTGACATATTTTAACTGCAAACAAAATATTCATATATTTAGACATCCTTAAACATCGGCTAATCAGTTTCATCTTTCATGCATAGACCAAGCCATTGCTGTTTGAGTTTAGTCAAGCAGGGCCCGACAATAGCCTATTGTCTTTGAAATTAATGGGTAACAGGTGGTAAACATTCCCCAAAAGGGCTATACTTGCTTTCCGTGTGCAGCTCAGAAAAGAATGCTTCACTGCGGCGCTGCCTATATTTTGCTGAAGTGAAGGGCGTAAGTATGCCAGACTATGGCTGCTGTGAGCATGCAGGCAGTCATTCGTTGACATCTGCAGGACCTCTTATGACTAACGTCGCTTCCCTGTCTCTGCAATAGTCTAACCTAGCTCGAATCCCGTGCAAGGCAACAGCAGAAATGATTGAAGAGTGTGGATCCCTGCTTTTCTACCTCAGCGGACGGGTATTAGGACTGTGACTTCTCCTTTTCAGAGTTGCTTCAAAAGGAATAAAAGTTATACTGTTACAGCTGCAGAAAGTTCAGCCTTAGGGGTGTTCGGGTCGGCCATTTTTTCGGGGTTCGGGGTTTACCCCGAACCCGGTACCCCTACCCCGAACCCCGAACCCGACCCGGAACACCTACCCCGAACCCGGTACCAAAACCCGACCCGAAACCCGACCCGACCCCGAACCCCGAACACCCCTATTCAGCCTACAGCTGTAGGTCTGAAACAAAGCCTCCATCCTCCATTTGACTCCACTTTGAGTTCGTTGTTATATTTTAATTCACCGTCCCATTTCTGTACAAGTTTCACTTAGCTAGTAGAAAAAGTAATCTTAGCAAATAAAATAATGGGGGCAAAGTTTATCCAGGAGCGTCCCCGATGGAGGACGCGTGTTCAATGATGACTTTTGTTCCTTTTTTACAGGGTCATACAGATTTTAGCATCGGATTTAATGCCTAGCTTTTGGCTTCTGAAATGCGCCTAAAGTTCTTAACTTCTTTGGGCCAATGGAAAAACGTTTGTATCATGATCATATGTTAGGAAAGTTAAAAAGTTGCTGTTGTCCGTCAAACCCATCTTCTTACCTGTATATGCGATATTACGTTCGATAGTCTTTTTCAAACTTCGCCTGAGGTCTACGGACAAGATTTCTTCACGGGGTCAGTGGTCGCGCTGACCCTTTTTAGCATAGCGTCACAAGCAGAGTTTTTTAGCTCCAATCTGGCGCTGCAGGCAACAACACTGAATATTGTATATTTATGAACACGCAATGTGCATTGCAGAAAGCAATGAATTCCTTAAACTGGTTCTGGCTGAGGACTTGACTTAGAATCAAGGATATTAATACAGCCTCCCCCAGGCATTCATTTTGTGTACAGAGCCTAGCCATTAATGACCATTGGGGTGGCGAGTATTTTGGGCTTAAAAGTGCGCGCTGCAGGAAATACAATTTTACTTATTAAGGTTGCAGTTAAATCCCTCTGACGGCTTATCTGCCTCCGCCACCTAATAGCAAGCAGTCGTTGCCATCCTGAAAAACGACTCAAGAAGTTCAACAAGCATCTCTCTTCCATGCTATTATGCAAATTCCTAATTTAGGCATGCAAGGCCTGATTTTCGTCATAGAAGATGATAGGGAAGAGACGGAGTTGAACAGGGAGGCTGCAGAGAGACTGCATCTTTATCATTGGCTATCGAGAAGATGGCCTCAGTGCTTTCTGCAGCACCTGCTGCGACTTTTTGCGCGGGCCACTAGTTTCGATGCGGCAATGCAGACTCCGAGGCTACAGCGGCACAGAAACAAACGAAAATAGAACTGTTACATGCAGCTCAGCACTGTCATTGGCTGGCTCTGCGAGAGAGCAAAATGATGGACAGAGATGGTAAATAAATGCGCTTGCTTTTAGTTCTCCCCGTGGTTCACTCTCACTTTCACTCCCTCTTAGCTACCTGAAAATCTGAGCTGATTACGGAAGGTCACCGCCGCGGTCAAGCCAAGAAATGAGCAACGAAAACAGTCTCGACACTGGCAACGAGGCTGGAAGGTGAACCTAAAAAATTCAATACATTTCATTTTCAAACAACCGTTCTAATTGATTTTCAATGATGCTAATTATGTCAAACCTTTTGCAGCGAGGCGTCAACTTCCACATCGGCAACTGGGCAGGATGTTGATCAGCCGCCGCTCCAGCTGCCGCAACAGCGTATACAGCAACAGCAGCAGATTCAACAACAAGAACAACAGCAAGAACAGCAGCACCGGCCAAGCCTGGTCCTGCTTGAACCAGACGAAGACTCGGAATGTTTTTACTCGTTTAACGATGAAACCGACAGGGAGAGTCTGCGCGAACGAGAGGACGTTCTAACATCGCCAGCCGTGTCCCCGGTGCCCTGGGCGCGGGAGATGTCGCCTGCGGCTGGGGGCAGGCGGACTGGTGCGTTCTGGCGCGGATGGGCACCTTGCATCGCTGTTTAGCATTTTCAATTGCCAAGCATGTTTACTTCTAGCTCAGTATTGACTTTTGAGTGACGCAACTTGCGCCACGCGACGCAGAGTTGGGCCGGGTGAGGAGGGATTGGGAAGAGCGGCGGGCGAATATTGGATGGATTGAAGCTTCCGCCCGGTTTTCATTGTTTTCTAAAGCATTTTTTGACAGTGACACTGCTCACTGGGAAGCTACTCGACCCTCGCAAATTGTGTGATTTTCATTGGAGGCCGGGTTTCGTTGCTATGAATCAGTGAGCTTCCGAAATGCTGTTAATGCTATTAGGCTTGGTTTAAGAGCTTCATAAACAAAAAAACGTTCATTAATTACAAAGCAAGTATCAGCTGTTCCATAGTGCGCATAACTGGCAGTGCCAAATTATTTATATCTTTGCATTTGCATTCTAATAATAAGGAAAAGGTGTTTAGCGTCGAGTGAGTTATATGCTAGAGTGGTGTTGGCCTTGCTCAATACATTATGCAGAATACTTAGTGAGCTTTTAATATGCTTCAATTGCAGCACTGAACCAAGCGGAGTCAACAGTGCCGCTTCAGGTCAACTCCGGCCGCCAGTTTGTCACCCTTCAGGTGCCCAGCCTGCGGATTCCAGTGAGTGACTACATTACTTTCCAGGTATGGTTTTTGATTTAAAACAACTCAAACTACGACAGGCTTAAGGAAATTTTCAGTTTGAATTTCACATCTTCAATCAATTCTACTTACCATAAGTAGGTCGTCGAGCGCATTGAAACCTACAGAACTCTGAAAGAGGCACGTATGTGCAGTTCGATGGCACTGTTGCGTTGGTCTATCGTATTTTCCTACCTTAATAATACCAATAGTAATAACTTTTTGTACATGGGATGACTATAATTATCATTCTTATTATTAATTAATAACACCTGCACCAAATGGGCCAGACGTGCAACCGACAGCTCAGCCGCAGCTATTGCGTGGCGCCTTTGAAGGCTGCGTACGGCTGCTCAGTCCAAGGACTGGAGCATCACCACATATGCCCTGAATACCCCAACTAATGCTGGCACCCATTTTACAGCTGGGTGAACTGAGGCAACGCAGAGTTAAGTGTAATACAAATTTTTCCAATGGGATCGGGAATCGAACCCCCGACCCTCAAGTCGTGATTCCGACTTTCTAACCACTAGACTACAACCCCTCCACTAGGCTGCAACCCCTTCCATCAGGCTACAACCCTCTCCACTAGGCTACAACCCCCTCCACTAGGCTACAACCCCCACCATCAGGCTACAACCCCCTCCACAAGGCTACAACCCCCACCATCAAGCTACAACCCTCTCCACTAGGCTACAACCCCTCCACTAGGCTACAACCCCCTCCATCAGGCTAGCTCGTACAACCCCCTCCATCAGGCTAGCTCGTACAACCCCCTCCATCAGGCTAGCTCGTACAACCCCCTCCATCAGGCTAGCTCGTACAACCCCTCCAGGCTACAACCCCCACCATCAGGCTACAACCCCCTCCACTAGGCTGCAACCCCTTCCATCAGGCTACAACCCTCTCCACTAGGCTACAACTCCCACCATCAGGCTACAACCCTCTCCACTAGGCTGCAACCCCTTCCATCAGGCTACAACCCTCTCCACTAGGCTACAACTCCCACCATCAGGCTACAACCCCCTCCACTAGGCTGCAACCCCTTCCATCAGGCTACAACCCTCTCCACTAGGCTACAACCCCCTCCACTAGACTACAACCCCCACCATCAGGCTACAACCCCCTCCACAAGACTACAACCCCCACCATCAAGCTACAACCCTCTCCACTAGGCTACAACCCCTCCACTAGGCTACAACCCCTCCATCAGGCTAGCTCGTACAACCCCCTCCATCAGGCTAGCTCGTACAACCCCCTCCATCAGGCTACAACCCCCTCCACTAGGCTACAACTCCCACCATCAGGCTACAACCCTCTCCACTAGGCTACAACCCCCACCATCAGGCTACAACCCTCTCCACTAGGCTACAACCCCCTCCACTAGGCTACAACCCCCACCATCAGGCTACAACCCTCTCCACTAGGTTACAACCCTCTCCACTGGCTCCAACCCCCTCCATCAGGCTAGCTCGTACAACCCCCTCCATCAGTTTACAACCCCCACCATCAGGCTACAACCCCCTCCACTAGGCTACAACTCCCACCATCAGGCTACAACCCTCTCCACTAGGCTACAACCCCCTCCACTAGGCTACAACCCCCACCATCAGGCTACAACCCTCTCCACTGAGCTACAACCCCCTCCATAAGGCTAGCTCGTACAACCCCCTCCATAAGGCTAGCTCGTACAACCCCCTCCATCAGGTTACAACCCCCACCATCAGGCTACAACCCCCTCCACTAGGCTACAACTCCCACCATCAGGCTACAACCCTCTCCACTAGGCTACAACCCCCTCCACTAGGCTACAACCCCCACCATCAGGCTACAACCCTCTCCACTGAGCTACAACCCTTTCCACTGAGCTACAACCCCCTCCATAAGGCTAGCTCGTACAAACCCCTCCATCAGGTTACAACCCCCACCATCAGGCTACTTACCCCCTCCATCAGGCTAGCTCGTACAACCCCCTCCATCAGGTAACAACCCCACCATCAGGCTACTACCCCCTCCACCAGGCTAGCTCGTACAACTCCTTCATCAGGTTAAAACCCCCACCATCAGTCTACAACCCCCTCCACTAGGCTACAACCCCCACCATCAGGCTACAACCCCTTTCCACTAGGCTACAACCCCTCCACTAGGCTACAACCCCCACCATCAGGCTACAACCCCTTTCCACTAGGCTACAACCCCTCCACTAGGCAGTACCCAATATAAATTATCCTATCTTAAAATCTAATAAGTTTTAGCAGGCTTCATAATGTTTTACGTAATAGCGACTGCATGTGTGTGACCTTGGACAGGCGTAATGGCGTGCGAGTAAGCAACTAATGACATAAATGCATAACATGTATGCAAGCAGGTAAATCAATTAGACCTTCAGGAAAAGTATGCAATTAACCGCAATTTGGTGACTTTTTAATAAATTTTGTATCAAAATGCCTTCCAATTTCAAGTCTGAGCAAGATTAAGCTGAGCGAACCTGAGCTGGAATGTTTGGAGTATAGCTATAGGCTTGGCAAATGACTGCACTGCAGGTGGCCAATAGCCAATCATGATTTATGCGGTCTCGCCAGCCTCAAATTTTTAACAAACGAGTTACCGAGTTTAACGAGTTTACTCATATACTGGGAAACCTTTTAGCACCAGTGCGATCGACAAGTGCAAGCCAATTTAATTGAAGCGCGCACGGTGTCCCTACGTAGGTTCTAAATTGCATTCATTTAAAATTCATGTAAAATTATAAGGATTGAAATAGATAAGAGCGACAATGCTTCGCACAGCCTGAAATTGAAAATTGTGGGCACTCAACGAAATTTAAATTCAGAGGCAGACAGAGTGACAAACTTTTAACTCGCATTCTCTATTGCATTAAAAATGAACGAAAGTCGAAAAGGACACATGGCATAGTTCGATTAAATGGCTGAGTGATCTTAGAAGAAACTTTTAGAGGAGAGTGGATAGTGGATCGAGAGAAGGGAAAGTTAAAAAGAAGAGAGGAAAGAAGGAGACAAGAGGCCTAACACACAACACCATTGTAAAGAACTTTTATCCAGACAAAATGACAAGTCAAAACGGCCATTATTACACCATTCAGCGACTCCAGAGGCAGATTTTTCCAATTGATAAGAGCAGGCATACTAGGATTTTATTACACTAATTAAAATTTATAACGTATTATCTTATCTGATTGTCAATTTAACTGTCCATCGCCACAGTTCACCCACCGTGGCCAATCAGTTCACCCACCCTAATCTAATCTCTCGTCCAATCAAATCAAATTTACAAGTGTGAAATTATGGCCGATCAAAAGTGTGTTTAGTCTAGGCAGTCAGTTTTGTCTACTCAATTCACGATTTTGACGATGTGAAACTTAGAGCTGAAGTGGTTCAGTGATTTCTGGGTCTGAGTTCTATGCTGAAACTCCAGCATTCATCTCACCTGAAATGCCATTGATTCCTATTGGACTCTGAGCAACAGATCGAATTCGACTTTCCCGATGTATATCTAGCTAGTGTAAACTAACTTCAGACCCTACATAATACCTTTGACTGAGTTAATAATGCACCATATCATAGAGGTAAATCTCTGAGTTAACCATATCATTGTCATGTTTTTATCCCCGAATCTTGTAATACATGGACAACTAGAATAAACGGACGCTACACTCGAAAAAATCGTTTAGATTTCACTGCAAGGACCACTAGAAGTTACCGTTATATCCGGACGCAGCACGCTTAGATACTGCAAAATTATTTGAAGATCCGCTTGTTTGCACTGCAGCTAAACTTTAAATGATCAGAACAATTACACTGCGGTAGCTGTCCTTGTTTCACCACAGGCACTATAGAGAGGCAGGAATTCGCCCTAAACTTTTTAGCAAAAAATTGACGATATCTCCCTGGATGCTTTGACTTTCGAAATGTAAATGCAAAGAGTCAACCGAGGTTTTTTTGCGATTTTTACTGTTAAATCTAGGAAAACAATCTAGGAAATTGTCAGTCTCCATTGAGAATTTGGACTGTGAAGCCATGATTTTGAAGCCATGATCTCGTAGTAAACCATGTTTTTGCGAAATCTCACCTTTGAGTTGTAGATCGCAGCCCGTCGGCCCCGCCGCTTCAGATTCTCCTCGCCGGGGCCGCTGGACTCCGCCTCGTCTTCGTTGTCGCTGGTGAGGCTGTTGGCGCTGCCGCGTCGCTTGATCTGCGCGCGCGTGCGGCACGAGAAATTGTGCGAATCGTTATAACAAATACAATGATGACGAAATCAAATAATAATAGAAATAACTTTGAGCTTGGCTGGATCCAAGAGCTAGAATTTCACAATACGCATGAAAATGCTCTAAATCGGCTGGGATATATCCAATAAGGAAAAAGCATTATTATATTGCTTCAGTATAGTTTACTCTCAGTATGTTTTGATGATTGCTCCAAATCAAGGAGGTGGAAGGCAGGACTGCACATTCCCCTGAGACACATATGTAGTGACCTTCAATTACTCCATCGTCAGGCATTTACACACTCTGTACACCTCGGGGTTGGCCCAGATAGGCGACAACTGCACAACAAGCCCCCTCCGGGCCAAATTAATGTACGGATTTGTACAATATTTCTTACAGGTAACTGGCGAGAGAGCCGCTCTGCCCGGTCTAAAGAGGTACTACGCATTATAATATAGAATTTTGCCCTGCTGCTCTGTTTTCTGAGACGTACCCCTCTGGTTTGAAACCCAAACAGGAAGTTGGTCAAAGCCTATGGAGTTTCTCGATATTTCGCCAATAAAAATGCTGACTGTGAAATGCGATTTATAATATAATAGGCACTCAGTTTAAGACATGGGTTGGCAAACTCCGGCCCGGCAAACTCCTTTCCTCTCTCCTCTTCTGTCTTCTCTTCTCTATCATCTCCTCTCTCCTCTCCTCTCTCCCCTCCTCCGGCCCGCATTCTCTAGGTTCTCTATTTGGCCCTTGAGGTAAAAAAGTTTGCGAAACCCTGGTTTAAGGCCTAATATTTTCCATATACTTAGTAGAACGAACAGGCATTTAATATTGAATTCACTTTATATAATGTCGTGAAAGACAGAAATAGGGTACACAATAAAGACAACTATTTAAAAAAACACAATTCCGACTTTTTAAGCGCAAATTAGCCATGATTGGCAATAATATTTAAGCTCGCTCGTTCTAGACGCGAAATGCTTAAATGCTTTGCACTTTACACGGGCCAGTATTTGCCCACTATTCATTGACTACCCTTATTGACAATTCTGCAGCAAAATAGTTCTGGAAAAGTACATTTCCAGTCGCTGATGACTGACTCCTGTTCCGCTAATTTATGTGGTCTATTACGCCACGACTCACCCAAGCTCGACCCCAGTGGTGAATCTGAAAGTATTATCACCTCTTAATCTTCATCCCAATTTAAGTTGAGCGAAGCATTTCGCCTCACCTCTCTCCTCCTCTCTTTCTGGCTAGTTGAGCCTGATCAATTTTCCTCTTTTTCTCCTCATAATTCAATTGGAATGCAGAGTACGAAACAGGAAGTCATCAAGTTGCAGGCTCGGGTGCATGTTGCCACTTTCTGATTAAGTTCCTATACGCTCGTAATTGTTGATGCCATCGAATGGGCGTGAAATTTCTATTCTGACTTACAGTTTTAGCCCTGATAAGCAAAAACCACTCGGATAAGCAGTTTGGCTGATTTCACTGCAGGAAAACCAGGAGAGACTGGGATAAACGGTTCCGACAGCCTGGGTGGCTACGCCTCCTTCACGGGATTCGGCGGCACCAACGGTCAGCCGGGCTACAACAATCCCGCTGACACCCCAAGCAATAGCAACCACGGCGGCTGCGGCGCCGGCTGGCTCGGCAGGGCCGTCAGCCCAAGGCGGAGCTCTTCGGACGGAGAGAGAGGCGGCAGTCTGTCCGACGGCTGGGTCGGCGGCAGCGCCGGAAACGGCAGCGTCTGCGACGGAGGCTTCGGGGGAGGCGGCGGAGGCGGCAGCAGGACCAGCTCACTGAAAGGCGCCCCTGGAGCTGGCGGTGGCTTCAGCGGCGGCGGTGCCGGACTGGGCTACGGCCACAGCGGCGGCGGCGGTGGCTCCTTCTGCAGGGGCGGCTGCGTGTTCGGCGGCACCTGGACCGGCGACCAGGGCTTCGTGTCCGTGCTTCTGGAGTCGGCCGCCTGCGACTCGCGCACCTGATGCCACTGCAACCGCTTGTTGAAGTGGGGCTTGGCCAGTAATATTTTAACTCTGACGGTCACTGTTTAGGATATTCACAACCCTTAATCTGATTAGAGCGCTCTTCTATATGTAATCAATTTATACATTATGCTGTTAAACCAATTAATCAGTTTCAATACCTTAATTCGCAGAACTTTGAATTCAAACATATTCGCACAATACTACTGCTTGGAATGAGAACATTGTCACTAGTGCTGGACTTCAGAGTTGAGTTACATGTAAGTGTAACTACTCACCAAACTTCTCAACTTTTTAAAGTGCATAGCTTGAAACCCAAGCGATGTCAAGGCGAATCGTTGTGACTTTCACTCAAGATTTGTTAGATTTCTAATCTGCTTCGCTTGCATGCTTAGAAACCATTTTGCTGTTTTCTTCCTGAAATCACGTCAAACTGAACTGTTATTTAACTGATTCTTGAATCTTTAACTGCTACTGACTTTGCACTCAGACAACTCAAAAGGTTTTCAATTCCGGCTAATTACGAACTAATAAATACTGAAAGCACTCGGACGTCCCATGCAAGCCGCTCGTCTTTTTTTCCTACCAGAGGATTTCTGGAGGTTTTTTTGGACGAGCGGAATAAATCTGTGTGCTCAGCTGTCTTCCAGTGCCTGCTTCTGGCTTCTAGACGGAAAGCTCTATGAATATGAATCTTCTCTCAATATAAAAATGAACTGCGTGTCTGTGTTTCTGTGTGTCCGTGTGTCTGTCAGCTGTGTTTCTGTGTGTCTGTGTTTCTGCGTGTCTGTGTCTGTGTGCCTGTGTTTCTGTGTGTCTGTGTCTGTGTGCCTGTGTTTCTGCGTGTCTGTGTCTGTGTGCCTGTGTTTCTGTGTGTCTGTGTCTGTGTGCCTGTGTTTCTGTGTGTCTGTGTTTCTGTGTGTCTGTGTGTCTGTGTGTCTGTGTGTCTGTGTGTCTGTATGTCTGTGTGTCTGTGTGTCTGTGTTTCTGTGTGTCTGTGTTTTTGTGTGTCTGTGTGTCTGTGTGTCTGTGTGTCTGTGTGTCTGTGTTTTTGTGTGCCTGTGTGTCTGTGTGTCTGTGTTTCTGTGTGTCTGTGTTTCTGTGTGTCTGTGTGTCTGTGTGTCTGTGTGTCTGTGTTTCTGTGTGTCTGTGTTTCTGTGTGTCTGTGTGCCTGTGTGTCTGTGTGTCTGTGTGTCTGTGTGTCTGTGTGTCTGTGTGTCTGTGTGTCTGTGTGTCTGTGTGTCTGTGTGTCTGTGTTTCTGTGTGTCTGTGTTTCTGTGTGTCTGTGTGCCTGTGTGTCTGTGTGTCTGTGTGTCTGTGTGTCTGTGTGTCTGTGTGTCTGTGTGTCTGTGTGTCTGTGTGTCTGTGTGTCTGTGTGTCTGTGTTTCTGTGTGTCTGTGTGTGAAAGGAGAGATGAGATGAGAGGATAGAGAAGTTTCAAAGGACTCAAGGGACGTAGAGAGAGGCAGGGGCCAGAGACAGGGTTTGCCAATGCCTGCTTTAGACAGACGTTGCCCGACATTCTGCGCGGTACCCCAGCCGACGAGATCAATGCTTCACTCAAATCTTCATGTAACACGAATTTACTCCATTTTATGTTTCCTCTATCTTAATTATTAGCAAGTTTTTGTTTGAGTATGACCAGATTTAAGAATGCATTTAAAATAGTTCTGGGTATTTGAATTCTGCGGGTTCAAAATCCATGTTTTAGAACATGGCCGGTTCAAAATAGCTTATTTTATAGCTATTTATTAGTTTGTAAATTTATTACAGAACGTTCGCTTTTGTGAAATATGAAATCATACTACTGTCATAAGCATGAAAACTTCGCAGCGCTTATCTCGAATTCATACAAGCCATGTTTCTTCCAATAGAATAAAGTAAATCCAATATAAATTTTTGTATTCATAAATTTTTGGATGTTTGTCAATATCCTCATTTCAAATTTACTTTGGAGAACCTGGTCTGGATATGTCAGTTGACTGCACCGATGAAGCGCTATTTGAAAAAGTTGTGCAAATTTCGTTTAGAGCCATTTGATCCCAGTCCAAAACCTAGGATAGGCTCCATTATTTGAGCGAATTTCAGATCCGGTTGTGAAACTCCAACAAAGAATCTACATTCAGCAGCTGCTCTGTTTGTAAAACCTGAGAGTTTGCACAGCGCTTTGAGCTTTTAGTGATCGCTGCAAAATGGAGTATTATTCTTTTTACTGGCATTGATCCATCTCAGCTTTCTGACATTTTGCATTTTTCCTGTTTTTTGACTAAGTTGATGTCTTCATTAGCTACACTGCAGATTCGTTACGCCCCTCTAGTTCAATTCCTGTTGCTAAATGGCAGTTGTCAGTTAGGTGCGGTGTGTCTACACGTAGGAGAATATGGCAGGCTAGGAACAACGGTTAAAAGTCGCAGTTCACACACACAGGTAGACCAGCTGCAACCGTTTTGCACCGGCAGGCATTGGCTCCAATAATTTTAAGGCAATGCAATCTTCTGATTGGCATCTCAGAGGCTGAGAAGCTAATTGGCTCAGAAACGTATTATGAGTATATAATTCGTGCAGCACAGAAATGAAACTACACCAACACGTCCCAGCTCTAAAAAGCAAGTCTGAGTACTAAAAAATTATTTTCTTAGGAAAGCAAGCCATAATAGCCATGTTTTCACGCCTAGAAGTTGCAGGCTGCCTGCTCAGCCTGCTGTCCGTTGCGTCCGGTGTCTGCGTCCGCTTCCGCGTCGTCTCCGGTTGCCCCGGAAACGTGACCGGCCTGTCGCAGGTCAGCGGAGTCCGAGACCCTCGCGCCTGCTCGGTGGAGTGCGCAGTACGACCCAACTGCACCGCCGTGTTCAAGCGAGACGGCACTTGCTATCTGGCCACTGCCGCTCAGCATGAGGCGCTGTGGAGACCCCTGGACTGCAGCAGCGAGGTCAGTTGGCTCTCTGTCATTTCTTTTTGTCTTGTGTTAATATTTCTTATTATGAATTGTATTAGCCAAACATTGTAACAGAAATTGACGTATGCAATCGTTTCCTTTAGGTTGTAGATGAGAGGAGATTGGTCACTGATACAACCGACAGTATTGAGTCTGTTGCAGCCTCCAACAGTGTCACAGCTCCAACTAGCCATGAAATTGCAGTTTCCACTACCAGCCAGCTTCCCTGCTCTCTAGCCAACCAGCCTTGCACATTCGATAACTCCTATCTGGCCGATTGCACCAGTGAAACAAAATTTCTGCAATGCGACGGTAGTAAATATGTGCAAAAGACTTGTGGGTCTGGAACAAAGTGGTCAGCAGCTCTGAAAACGTGCGTTAACATTTAAATCCGAATCTAACGGTCAGCTGTGAAGTCAACTATTGCTATCACTTTGTGGTCATCGTAGCACTCAGTAATACTCGTATTTGGTTTTCTTACTATGAGGTACGAGCGTACTTCTGGCTAGCTTTTCTGAGAACTGCTAACACAAGCAGCAAAAATAAACTGCTGGGCAAAAATGTAAATGTGGGATTGACGTGGTTAGGTTGAAGATAATATCGGGATGAAGTATGCGAAAGTTAGAAAAGCTGCTGGCAACTGCTGATGGCTGTGAATTGTGAGCGGCACAAGGGGCTTTTTAAGGGCGGGCTTGAGTGCAGGAAAAGAAATACAAAAGGCGGGCACAGACAAGACGCGTGAGTGAGATCCCGATTGAATTTCATAGGCTTTTCTATCCTAAAAAAATACTGGGAAAGATGACAAGCCTGTCACCAAATCCACAGGCGGAACGATACAGCGAAAAGAATTCATGAGAATAGGAAAGCATTGAGGTGCATCAGACACACAGGAGCTGGTAATTCATGCAGCTACATCGTAGAAAATGTGTATCAAAGCGTTTCTTTTTGCTCTCAACTATTTTTTCCCGAAATTTCACGTCTCAACTCTAGAATTCTATCTTTATCCAGAATTATGTGAAAAACTCGTCTTTACTTTTAAATTTGCTTTGTTATAAAGTCAAAGACCTCTTATCTGCGTATGTTTTAAACGCATTGGTCTTAATTTACTATGATTTTTTATCTTCAAATCATTTTACTTCTACAATATCCTTGTTATAGTCGATAGTTTCTGTGCTTCTCTAGAGCACCCTATTTCTCCTTATCTTGTACTCCTACATCCCAGGATCGAGCGAAGACGCCAAGTACTTCGTCTGCTACTGCCCGGTCTTCAACCGAGACCGGCTCAACCACCTCGGGCCCAACCCTTTCCTGGACGACGCTTGCTGGCCCGAGAACATCCCACGGCTCATCCGGTTCCTCCGGGCCACCAAACGAGCCTCCGTCTTCCCCACAAAAGACAACGCTGCAGCCAGGACCGGCAGACCTCCCTGACCGGCCCCGCGCCCCTAGCCTACGCCGGCCTTTCAGGGAATAGCGGAATGGGCGACGCTCGCCTCCCCGCTGCGTCTTGGGACGCCCTGTAGCTAAGTCAAGTAAGTCAAAGTACATCCCAGGATCGTCCTGAGACAACTCCTACCTGTGACGATTAATGCGGAAGACTTTTGTGTAGCGGATAAATTTAATTAATTTGATTGAGTCAACGATCCAGATCAGCAGCCGCAATTTCACACTAGCGTAATGTAAATTGGTTCTTAATAA
Source organism: Macrostomum lignano (assembly GCA_002269645.1). Classification (NCBI taxonomy): domain Eukaryota; kingdom Metazoa; phylum Platyhelminthes; family Macrostomidae; genus Macrostomum; species Macrostomum lignano. The sequence continues at coordinate 156,345 of NIVC01000238.1, forward strand.
ACTTAATTGCAATGGGCTCTGGTTGCGCCTGGCGAAGGCCGGTCGGGACCCTGCTGATTGGTGGGCCTAGGTAGGCGGCGGAAGGTTTAACTTGTGAGGGCGAGGAAAGCCAGACGGCTAAGGGCCCGCGAGCAGAGAAGAAGTGAACAAGCGGGCGCTGACTGCAACTCCTGCAAGTGTATATTTATAATGAACATGTAAATATGATAGCAATTGATAAACAAGCCTAATCCGAAAACAAGCCCTAGCTGATCAGACAAACCCCCAGGCGAAATGTACAAACAAATCGATAAAATATCGTGCTAGAATACTGCAAAGTAAATACATGTACATAGATAGGTACTACTTTACGAGAAGTAAGACGATAGGCATGAAATTTTAATAATATAATAAATACATACGAGGCGACAAATAACTACAAATACAAAAGTAACATAAGCGCAACATTAATAAGTATAGAATATTGTTAAATGAATGAATGATTACAAGTACGGTATGCGTGCGACACAATGAAATACGATATGATACATGCCTCAGCGAATCACACTGTCACACCTTAATGCTTTAAACTCTTGCTCAATGTTTCTCTAAACTACGAGAGTATGCATGTACTGATGTGTTCCTTATTACCAGTCCTCAACTGTAATCAAGGAACAATCACTTCTAGCTCTGTAGCTAGGCAACCCAGTAAGTTAACTGCAGGTACTTAATTACCTTAAATCCGGATTAGTAGTCTCGATGCTTCTTGAGCAGACTTCGGTGTAGTCCTCAGTGCAGATCTGATAGTAGATCTCGCCGGCTTCTAGACGTCTAGTGTTCGTAGATCAGGTCCGAGTTCCCTTCTCTTCCGTAGAAGTAGTTCCGGCCGGAATCTATCGTTCGGACCAATGGGAAGCTTCCAATTACAATGGGTACCCTGCGCCAAACTGCGGTCTTAATTAAGCCTCCTTCTAGCAGTGCCTCTATGCTCTCTAGGAATAGCTCCGGAAACCACTGATAGTCTTCTAAGATCTATCAGGGGCAGTCCTTCTGGAGACTGCAACCAGTAGAGTCTAAACAGACTCAAGAGTCTCAACCGACTCAAACTAAACTCAAGTCACACTGGACTTGAGTGAGACATCTCTAACAACAACGGGCGCAAATAAGGAAGGCTTACCGCAACAACTCGACCGAGTCTTGGTCCAGGAAGTCCGACTGTGGCTTCCTCTTCGGAGCTCTTCTCTCGAGGAGAAATTGTTGGCTCCAGGTCCGTTCCGGACCACTTGTATTTATAGGCGTTCGGGCCTCTCTCGAGGTCGTACATCACTGTCTTCGCAAATGTCAAAGGGTCACGATTCAGTGGTTGTCAAGCATGACAGGGCAGAAAGTTATGCAACTAGTCTACTGTAAAACACACATGATTAGTTACCGTATCTGGTGTTTTTCTGTCGCGTTTGATTGGTTCATCCGGTGCAGACCGGGTGCAAGCCAAATGACGAATCGTAGGTGGGGTTTGAACTGACAAACGTAGGTTGCACGTGGCCAATGATGAATCGCAAATGGGATTTAACTCGACAATTGTAGGTCACGCATGATTGGTTGGTTGCCAAAAATAACATGTTCGACTTTTCTCTCTTTTGATTGGTTGAATAAAATATATGTCTGGTTCAGCGCATATCTTTATACATGCTATTTAGTATACTACTGAATAAAATGTGTGAGTAGTACAGTGACCATTTTTATGTCTTTTTTACGGGAGGTGGAACACTCTACAGTACATGTATTTCATAAGTTCACATGACTATTTTTATGAATGAACGATAAGACAAATATGCGTTCCTTAGCAGCCTCCCGTTCATTTCTAAAAAAATTGAGTATCGCGTCCTTCAATTTTAGTTGTTACTAGCAATCCAGCCCGTTCGGGAGTGCAAAAAAGAAAATGAAAACATTGCTAAAATATTAAAGAATAGAGCCATACTTCCAATAAGCTTTGATATCTCAGTAATTCCCCCAGCTAAGCCTTGAAGTCTAAAAAATTTCCCCACTAAGCCTGACATCTCAGCAATTCCCTTAGCTGCAAGCCTTGACATCTTACCAATTCCCCTGTAAGCCTGGACATTTCAGCAATTCCCCCAGCTGTAAGCCTTGACATCTCAGCAATTCCCCCAACTGTAAGCCTTGACAACCCAGCAATTCCCTAGTAAGCCTGGACATCTCAGCAATTTTCCAATAAGCCTTGACATCTCAACAATTCCCCCTGTAAGCCTGGACATCTCAGCAATTCCCCAAAAGCCTTGACATCTCAGCAATTCCATAATAGGCCTTGACATCTCAGCAATTCCATAATAGGCCTTGACATCTCAGCAATTCCATAATAGGCCTTGACATCTCAGCAATTCCATAATAGGCCTTGACATCTCAGCAATTCCATAATAGGCCTTGACATCTTATCAATTCCCCCAGTTGTAAGCCTTGACATCTCAGCAATCCCAACAGCTGTAAGCCTTGACATCCCAGAAATCCCCCCAGCTGTAAGCCTTGACATCCCAGCAATTCCCTCAGCTGTAAGCCTTGACATTCCAGAAATTCCCCCAGTTGTAAGCCTGGACATCCCAGCAATTCCCCGTAAGCCTTGACATCTCAGCAATTCCCCCAGCTGTAAGCCTTGACATCTTATCAATTCCCCCAGTTGTAAGCCTTGACATCCCAGCAATTTCCCAATAAGCTTTGACATCTCAATAATTCCCCCTGTAAGCCTGGACATCTCAGCAATTCCCCATAAGCCTTGACATCTCAGCAATTCCATAATAGGCCTTGACATCTTATCAATTCCCCCCAGTTGTAAGCCTTGACATCTCAGCAATCCCAACAGCTGTAAGCCTTGACATCCCAGAAATTCCCCCAGCTGTAAGCCTTGACATCCCATCAATTCCCCCAGCTGTAAGCCTTGACATCCCATCAATTCCCTCAGCTGTAAGCCTTGATATCCCATCAATTCCCTCAGCTGTAAGCCTTGACATCCCAGAAATTCCCCCAGCTGTAAGCCTTGACATCCCATCAATTCCCCCAGCTGTAAGCCTTGACATCCCATCAATTCCCTCAGCTGTAAGCCTTGATATCCCATCAATTCCCTCAGCTGTAAGCCTTGACATCCCAGCAATTCCCTCAGCTGTAAGCTTTGACATCTCAGCAGGATTCCAGGAAGGTTTGCTGAATAAGAAGTTGGTCCCACTCCCACACTTGGGCATTTTTTGCGATTTATCTATATGAGATCCAAAGAGTTTGTTCAGAGAGCAACGTGCACTAAAATACTGTGAATCTGCATGTACATTAGTTTGATGTACATTAGAAATAGAATAGACTACAACAATTTAGATTTCTGGACTTTCGATAATTGAATACTTTAGCCTCTACGCGGTGTGACTGACTGATTGATTCGAATTGATTCGAATTGATTCGAATTGAGACTGAGACTGAGACTGAGAGTAAGATTGAGATTTGTTTTCAATTAAACTCTAGAGGTTAATTTCCTATGCGGCTCTGACGAAAGCTCGAGTTTATGAATTCTTTCCCCTCATGGTCTGAGCGAACTGTTCGCGGTGTACGCGCTCTGTGCTCTCCTCCAGGCTAACCTCACTTCTCCAGCTGATTTAGTCTTTAGTGGCTTGGCCCAAAAAAACTCTGATAGCACACACGGTGAGCATGTGGTAGTGGGCCTACCACTATGACTTTTATTCTAGTTAAATTTTGCTTATTTAGTGCATGCTGAAATTTGTGTAACCACAGGAAGGACCTCAATGACGTCAAATTTCGTCATCCGGAGGGCCCACCGCCGGGATTTCTCTCCCTCCCCCGTCGGGACTTTTCGCCATCCCGCTGCTGGACTCCACTTGTCCTCAGTCTGGATTCCCTTTGGCTTCTCCTTTACGACATTTTGCGATTTTCACCTTTCGCCAAATTTTCTGGGCACTCTATGCCCCATCGAAAAGAAACTGTGAGTTCGACTCCCGGAACCCTTTTGCGTCATTTAAAACCCGCAGTAAACAGGTCAGTTTTCAACTTTTCCCTTTTCCTTGCTTTTTCTTGTAGCTTCTCCCGCGCCGTGGCACTGCCGTTTCTCTCTCAGAAAACCTAAGTAACCCAATAAACTCATATTTAATTATCGTTGACTTGATAGTTTTGTTTGTAAATTATTTCCCCACGGGACCTAAAACTTAAAATTCTCAACTCGAAGAAGCTCTGAGAACGAACGGTCCCTATACTTTAATTACGGTGGCGGCAGCACTACGCTACTCTTAGTAAGCATACGAGAAAATCGACCGAGATCAAATCGGTGTCTGAAAGCCTGAACGGCAATGCTAGCGACCGCTCGACTACGATTCTACTATACCCTCCGCCCGGAATTGAGGACCCGGCAGACGGAGTAACCAGGTGGATTCAAAGAGTACATTTCGCCAAATTTTCCGATTTGAAACGCGTGAGTTCGAACGCAGACGAGTTGCCATTACCTTCAAGTCCTATTTTGAAAACCGCACCCAACCTCACGTATTTACTTTAGTATACTTCTTAGAAGCAGAACAACTTGCTGCAGTGGCATGGGTGCATGAGTTTCATAAACTCCTCACAGTTCATCAACTTTTATACCCTCATGACGGAGTGGGGAAGGCGGTTGATAAGAACATTGGCGCAACGGGACGTCTCACTCCAAATGCACAGCACCTCACCCTCTGCAGGTATAATGCCAGGCTGCCTTTTCAGTTTAAATGAGCATATTTATACAAGCATACAGCAGCTTAGTAGCTGCTAAGGCTCCCATGTGACTTCTTTAAGAATTGCATACTCCCTTCACGCCTTTTCAAGTACTCAGTGAAGGCCAGGCTTATCCGGTAGGCAATTATCGGTATTATGGTTGGCGACTGTGCACCCGGCCTACCCGTCTGCTCCTCCGCAAATTACCTGCCTACCCTCTTATCTCTCCAATTAGACCTATAGACTGCAGTGGTGCTGCTTTATCCTTTAACATTGACGCCAATCTCCTCATCTGAAAGTCTGTGGGAGCAGGTATCTCATCTTTCTCGTTATGTATCTACTCATCTTCATGCCGGTTGGAGCAGGTGTCTCATCTATCTTACTGTGCATTATCTCATTTTCAAGTCGGACGCCAATTATCTCAGCCCTAGTGCAAAATTTGCCGATAACAATGGAACTCATTTCTGAGTAGCAGCACACAGAATCATCTATTGATGGAGCTGGCTGAGAGTTAGGTTGTTCTGCGACTTCGGTGCTCCTGACTGCAGCTGCTGCAAGTCCCCACTCATTACTGGCGGCACTTCACTGAAGCAGGGCACCTCACACAACTCAGGATGTCTGTCGCATGTCTATACAAAGTTGTTAATTTTGTTCAGCTGCCGTCGTAACGATGTGTAAAAAAATCCAGTATGAAAAGATATTGACTCTTCTAGATTTTCAGCATGATGTTTTTTATTTCATGCCTACGAATTCTCTTGCATGTGCTTTTAGTTGAGGCTAATCCCGAAAATAACTGCGGACAGCGATGACATCCTGCATGCATGCTAATGTACCTGCTGCGAGCTGTGCAACTGCAAGTTGTTCTGTGGTGAAGTGCAATCCTCCAACACCGTTGCTGCTCAACTGAGATGCAAATCATTGGACGTATCAGCCAACCTATGTCTGAAGGTTCATTCACACAGACACCTTGAATCAAGTCATCGAATCTCACAACTAATTAAAAAAATCAGGTTTTGCATTGCATGGAACTATTCGAACAGACGTTATCTAATTCGAAGTTTCTAGAAAACTTTTAGCAAATTTGAAGCTTTTTCAGCAAGTTGAAGAAAAAGTTCTTACAAAACAGCTCCACATTGTAAGGCCAGCTTCTCTTTGGTCTAAGAAAGTTCTAAAACTAGTAAACAAGTGTAGCTCTCGCGCAACGAAGCCGCCACGAACCCTGGTTCGATTCAGTTCGAGGCGGGTCTACGACACTGTGCGATGCAGTCGAGGACTACATGTCTAGAGTGTACATGTCTGACGATTAGAAAGTCAGGGCCGCTGTACACCATGTGAGAGCGTGTGTACAGTATTGGCGTCTGCCCAATTTAATGGTCGGACGACAATCCTCCTGCAATTATTATTTTAGAAACTGTCGCAGAGCAGCGCTCAAGAATCATCGGTAGATAAAGCTCCTGAGCCATGAGCTAGGACAGCCGTCTGGGATTGGCTGCGAACCCGACACTGCTCAAACTTTCTTCCACATCTATTTGATATAGTCTCTAGCAAGCCTCTTCTCAGAAGCGAGCAAGCAAGAAACAATTAGCAGCAAACGAAATCTGCTTCCCTCCTGCAAGTGTAAACTCTATACGTCGTATGAGTAATTGATTTGGGATTTCAACAGTCAAAAGCCAGGTAAAATAGTTATCTCTTAAGTCTTTGTTCACGAAGAATCGCAACAAATTGAAGACTGACAATCAACCTATCAACTGCAATCATGACTGAAAAAGTTTTGTCTTCACAATTACTTGCCCTATTCGGTAAGTAACTGCCACCTGAACTTAAAAACCGTTTTTCAGTTATTCAGTGCATGCTGTTTATTATTTACATAGTTTGCTGCTCTCTCGTGCTTCGAGTACAAGGCACCACCAGTGTGCGGACCTATTCTGTGTGCTCAGAGCAGCAGCTTCACATGCTCAAAGCCGTTCTGAACGACTACAACAACGTCACGACTACAACCAAGGCCACTACTGTAATCGACTGTCTAGCAAAGTGCCAGAGGGTGAGCTGCAGCGCTGCCGTCTCGGTGGAGAGCAATGCCACGTGCGAGATGGTCACCATAGCAACCGCCAAGCTGTCAATCTCAGCAAATCAGGTGCAGCGAGTCATCGGATCTCAGGTCGGTGCGAAGGTGTGGAAGGCGGACGACAGCGACTGGCCTTCGCCTGCAGTGCAGCTTCGGAGTGAGTCATCAATGCATTGTTGTGGATGGCTACATGATGTCGGCAGAGACCGAAATTGCATTCAATCCAATTTTGTAACTCGCTGACGCTGTTCCATTGCAGACAGCAGCACAGGCCGCAACGGCTCAATCCAAAGCGTCCTCATCAACACGACCGGCTGCTACCTGATCAGAGCTGCCGGCGCCAGAGGTGGCGACAACTTACTGACGAACACATCCGGAGGCCAGGGAGCCCAGGTGAGCGCCAGAGTCAACCTGACGGCCGGCACCCAGCTGAGCATCGTTGTGGGCCAGATGGGCGGCTCGACGTCGTTGGATTACGAAGGAGGCGGCGGAGGCGGCGGCAGCTTCGTGTACCGGACGGTCGACCAGCTGCTGCTGCTGGCTGCCGGCGGAGGCGGCGGAGCTTCCTGGAATAGAAATGGTTAGGTCAAATAACAACAGTTTCTTAAATGGTAAATTAAAAGAATCCACAACCGTTTCAATCAGCAGTTTGATTGATGTCAATGTAGGACAACAAGGAGAGGCCGGCAGAAACGGTTCCGACAGCAAGGGCGCCAAAAGCGCACACGCGGGATTCGGCGGCACCAACGGTCAGCCGGGCTCCAACAGCCCCGCTAGCACCCCAAGCAAAAGCAACCACGGCGGCTGCGGCGCCGGCTGGCTCGGCAGGGCCGTCAGCCCCAGACGGAGCTCCTCGGACGGAGAGAGAGGCGGCAGTCTGGCCGACGGCTTGGTCGGCGGCAGCGCTGGAGACGGCAGCGTCTGCCATGGAGGCTTCGGAGGAGGCGGTGGAGGCGGCAGCAGGACCAGCTCACTGAAAGGCGCCCCTGGAGCTGGCGGAGGCTTCAGCGGTGGCGGAGCCGGACTGAGCTTCGGCCACAGCGGCGGCGGCGGTGGCTCCTTCTGCAGGGGCGGCTGCGTGTTCGGCAGCACCTGGACCGTCGACCAGGGCTTCGTGTCCGTGCTTCTGGAGTCGGCCGCCTGCGACTCGCGCACCTGATGCCACTGCAACCGCTTGTTGAAGTGGGGATTGGCCAGTAATATTTTTACTCTGACGGTCACTGTTTAGGATATTCACAACCCTTAATTTGATTAGAGCGCTCTTCTATATGTAATCAATTTTTACATTATGCTGTTAAACCAATTAATCAGTTTCAATACTACTCACCAACTTCGAATCACTAGTAGTGTATGCGCATTTTAAAGTGCATAGCTTGAAACCCAAGCGATGTCAAGGCGAATCGTTGTGACTTTCACTCAAGATTTGTTAGATTTCTGATCAGCTTCGCTTTCATGCTTAAAAACCATTTTGCTGTTTTCTTCCTGAAATCACGTCAAACTGAACTGTTATTTAACTGATTATTGAATCTTTAACTGCTTCTGACTTTGCAGTCAGACAACTCAAAAGGTTTTCAATTCCGGCTAATTACGAACTAATAAATACTGAAAGCACTCGGACGTCCCATGCAAGCCGCTCGTCTTTTTTTCCTACCAGAGGATTTCTGGAGGTTTTTTTGGACGAGCGGAATAAATTTGTGTGCTCAGCTGTCTTTAAGTGCCTGCTTTTGGCTTCTAGACGGAAAGCTCTATGAATATCAATCTTCTCTAACTATAAAAATAAAAACTGTGTGTACAATCTTGCTCGCTAGGTTAAAGGAATTCTAACACAGGCAGCAAACTCTGCAGCAGTTTACCAGTGGATGGCAAATCAAGGCAATGCAGCATGGTTTTGTAAAAGCGAAAAATTTATAAAAAAGCGATTACAATACAAACCTACCAAATTTTGACGCCATGGAAATTTTAACACAAAGTCTCACTTAAAGATACTTTAAAATTTAAATGCCTTCAAAGAAATGTGCATTTCCTTGATTGTAAGACTGCTGCAGACTGCAGTGGAGCTGGTGATACACAAATTCCTTTCAGGGCTGCAAATTGACCAGAAAGATGACGTGATCGAAGCAGTCAGCAAGAGGCTAACGGAATGAAGCAACCATGAGAGTAATCCGTTCCAAAAACCGGCTTTCGAAGCAGGGGTCGGCGAAAGAGAAAAGAGAAATGAGAGAGAAAAGAGAAGAGAGAGATGAGAAGAGATAAGAAAGCAAAGATAAAAGAGAAGAAAGGAGAGATGAGATGAGAAGATAGAGAAGTTTCAAAGGACTAAAGGGACGTAGAGAGAGGCAGGGGCCAGAGACCGGGTTTGCCAATGCCTGCTTTAGACAGACGTTGCCTGACATTCTGCGCTGTACCCCAGCCGACGAGATCAATGCTTCACTCAAATCTTCATGCAACACGAATTTACTTCATTTTATGTCTACCTCTATCCTAAGTATTAGCGAGTTTTTTAGGTATGACTTCAGATTTAAGAATGCAGGTCGAAATAGTTCCGGGATTGGAATTCAGCGGGTTCAGAATCGCGGGTTTCAACAGCTTGTAGAGCCATAAGAAATGCAGGACATCTCAAAAGATGAAAACTGGGTATGCCTCCTATCAAAAGCAATTTAACTTTTTGTGCTGAAACAGTGAAACCTCCTATAAATAAAAGCAAAACAATACGCATTGATGTAATCTAGCCATGACTGTGACAAAATATTGGCATGATACTTCCTGAGTTGCATTTTCGCATAATGTATATCGATGCCACTTTCCTGACTAGATTCAAGTTTTAGCCGGTCATGTTGCTAAATGGCAGTTGTCAGATAAGTGTAGTGTTTGGGAGGCTATATGGCAGGATAGGAACAACGGTCGCAGTTCAGACACACAGGTGGACCAGCTGCAACCGTTTTGCTCCGGCTACCATTGGCTCTAAGAATTTTGAGGCAATGCAATGTTCGGATTGGCATCTCAGAGGCCTAAGAAGCTGATTGGCTCAGAAACGTATTGAGTGTATAATTCTTGTAGCACGGACACGAAACTACACCAAACCAACACCTCTGAACTGTAAAAAGCAAGTCTAAGTAGTAATAAAAACTATTTTCTTAGGAGAGCAAACCATATTAGCCATGTTCACACTCCTAGAAGTTCCATGCTGCCTTTTCAGCCTGCTGTCTGTCGCGTCCGGTGTCTGCGTCCGCTTCCGCGTCATCTCCGGTGTCCCGGAAACGTGACCGACCTGTCGCAGGTCAGCGGAGTTCGAGACCCTCGCACCTGCTCGGTGGAGTGCGCAGTGCGACCCAACTGCCACCGCCGTGTTCAAGCGAGACGCACTTGCTATCTGGCCACTGCCGCTCAGTATGAGCGCTGTGGAGACCGCTGGACTGCGTCAGCGAGTAAGTTGGCTCTCTGTCATTTCGTTCTGTCTTGTTTTTATATTGCCTATTGTGAATTGCATTGACCAGACAGCCTCAACAACTGCTCCAGCGTCAAGCACCGCCACTGCCTCCAGCCTCAACCACTGCTCCAGCCTCAACCACTGCTCCAGCCTCAACCACTGCTCCAGCCTCAACCACTGCTCCAGCCTCAACCACTGCCTCCAGCCCTCAACCACTGCTCCAGCCTCAACCACTGCTCCAGCCTCAACCACTGCTTCAGCCTCAACCACTGCTCCAGCCTCAACCACTGCCTCCAGCCTCAACCACTGCTTACCTCCAGCCTCAACCACTGCTCCAGCCTCAACACTGCTCCAGCCCCAACCACTGCTCCAGCCTCAACCACTGCTCCAGCCTCAACCACTGCTCCAGCCTCAACCACTGCTCCAGCCTCAACACTGCTCCAGCCTCAACCACTGCTCCAGCCTCAACCACTGCTTTCAGCCTTAACTACTGCTCAGATGCCCAGCAAACTCAATTCGGTTGCGAGAGACTGCCGACAGCAACAATCACTAT
>NIVC01000239.1:0-42500 GCA_002269645.1 Macrostomum lignano
AGGTCAGATCTGTAGACAGGAGGCAGAGACCCGTCAGTCGGAGCCTTGTAGTTCTGCTGGACAGAGTACGCAGACAAGGCCTCGGTGTTGATATTGGATTTGATCGTGAACAGCACTTGCTTGTTGCCATCTGCAATTATTAGATATTTAAAAATTCGCCATCAACGTTGGTTACATTGATGTTTGTTTTTTTCTGAAGCTCCAAAGTTGAGACGTTTACAGGTAGAATCCTAAAATTAGTGATCTGTTTTTTACCAGTACTCTCCTATGCGTCATTAAGAAGTAACTTCGTTAGCACTTTATTAAGTATTCGTAAAGTAACTGATTGTGCGAATGGTAAGCCTTCTCTGTTTTTCTGTTTAATTTTGGATTGTTTTATTTTAAGTTCATTTATTTGGATCCGAGTAGCTGAAGCTATTGCAGTTTGTGTAAGGCCTACGAGTAAGCTGACTTTTTCTTGGCGTCAAAAATGTAACTGTTTAGTTTGTGCAAACACTTTCGGGACTAGCGTAGAGTAAAATTTAACGCCGTAAAAATAATCAGTCAGTGATATTTAAGGACTGTTTTACGATATTTAAGGGGGTGTTTCACGAACTGCTTCTTAAGACTGAGTCCTAAGTTCCAACTTAGGCTCGAACTTAGGACTGAGCCGTAAATGCGTTTTACAAACACTTAGGAGTCACTTCTAACCTCGATCTTAGCTAAGGTCGAGCTTTGGTTTTGGACGAGAAAGTTTAAGATAGGGTTGACCGTAGACTAATTCCGCGTGGCGAGAAACTTTAGCCGTTTTATGTTATTTCCTTATGTTAGCCAGCAGAGACACGGTCACAGCTTATAGTACTTCTTGGTCATTGATTTTATTTTGCATTGTCCAGAAGACACAGCCTGGCGTAATGACAAACTCAACTGGCCATTATTCCAGCTACTTCTCGTCAGCTCAAGCCTATCATCAGCTTATTCATTTATAGTCTATGGCCCAACAGCTTTTTTATTTATAGTCTATGGCCCAACCACCGCCCTCTTTACGCAGTCGCACGCACGCAGACTCTTACCCTGAAATAATGACCGCTTCCGGCACGCTAAAATAATGGCCAGGCTGTGTCTTATAGACAATGACGTTGCGTAGTAGGTAAGGGGCTGAAATAATGGCCATAGACACTCGTGCGCTACGCGAGCTACGCGCACTCGTGTTTGGCCATTATTTCAGCCCCTTACCTACTACGCAATCTACCATTGTAATTATACTTTTACCCAGACGCAATGAAAAAATATTTTGGCCATTATTCCACAGTTTTGATGTGTACCATAGACATTTGGATTGAAAAAATCCATCGCTCAGTATTTTTGTTAATAAATACAGAACAACAAGAGGTAAATGAACAAAAAGGAAAAATCATTAAAACTAAAGTACCAGCTACACGAAAAGAGTTAATAATAAATGTCACAGCTAGTGCAGTTTATCAGTTTGTAGTCGAAATTTGACAATGTAAAAATCAATTTGTCACCCAAAGTGAAACATGCACAGTTCTCAAAGCCGCAGTTTCCAAAGATGCTCGACACTTTAGCCTGATGATTTGGCACTGCAAAAGGAGTTGGTCTATGTTGAATGTTTTCTATGAAAGAGAAATACAGGTGCTCAAGTATAGTTGCCGAACTTACCATTTGAAAGATGCACGTCTTGGTTAAGTTGGCATGCGACTGATGAGCTTCGTCTGATGAGCTTCTTTGGTACCGCAGTATCCAAGCTGGGATTCTTTGGGACTGTCGGCTGCTCGACTGAATCGATTGGCCGCTTTCAGGCATCGTTTATAGCCGTCGAGGCGTTGAAGACTGCATGGTCGCGTTTTCTTCCTAGGTAGCGCCGCACGGTTCGTTCAGTCGTCGACAGGAAGATTTTTTTCAATTAATAAGCGCGGCTGTTTGACGAGATGCACTATAGCCATAGTTGTTTGACAAGACAAATAGCTTTTTCTCCACTACTCGCTTTCCTGATTTCTTGCAAGACGCAAGCAAAATCAGCACTCATCACAGTGTTGTCTATGGTCAAACTAAGCCACACAACTCAGTCGTCTATGGGTAAAACAACTCTTAAAACAGCCAATTGAAGCATGATAAAAAGTGTGGAATAATGACAGCGACAAAAGTGTGGAATAATGGCCGCAAAAGTGTGGAATAATGACTGGGCGCTGAGTGAAAGTATAAATACAATGCACTTGTATAGTATGCAACTTCGTTGAATAATGGCCATAGACACTCGTGCGCTACGCGCACTCGAGTTTTGGCCATTATTCAACTCAGTTGCATACTATACAATCTACCATTGCAAATCACATTCCTTTGTCTCTCGGTCGCACGACGAGCAATTAAAACGGCAAACATTTTATTTCAAAAGATCGGCTCTTGCTTTTCAGATAGCGACTTGAAACTTAGGACAACTCTAGATGTGTCCTAAAGTTAAGACCGACCATGACAGTTTTGGTCATAGACAGTCTCTCTTGATAAAACGCACCAATCTTATCTTCCCTTAGGTCAGACCTAAGTTGGATCCCAGCTAAGATCGACTTTTATCTTCATAGAACACGTCTATCCTAAACTCAATCCTAAGTTTGATGTTAGGATTGAATTTTGGTTCGTAAAACACCCCCAGCTGTCCATTGCATGCGGGCACTTAAGTCCTTATATTTCTAACTCCTTTATTGTGTTCTCTTTCTTCCTTGCAGCACATTATCCCCGAGCTTAATTGCTTTGTCGTAAGGGCCTGTCCAGTGAATCGAAGTTACTAAGATACGTAAAACCTAAAGCAAGTATGATTTCTTAAACTGACCCTTTTTAAAAGGCACTATCTTCGAGGAGAAGGCTTTCAGAAGTCAATAGCCAATAAAAATAACAAAATTCTTACTAAACTGTTTGGCGTCAAGACCAATTTTACGAACTACGTATCAGATTGCGAGACACTTGTTGCAACTTAAATCTGAATCCTATTGGTCATGTGCCAGCTCGCATCGACAGATCTACATGCCGGCTTTACATTCAACTACAATCAACTACAAAATAAACCATCAGGCCCCAGTCGACTAATTTAGCGCGTGAGTTGTTCAGACGAGTGACACGAGAACTACCGAAGACAATTTCAATTCCGAAACAGCAAGGAAACAAGGAACCCTACAAAGGCGTCCCCTGACTCTCAGATGTTCTAAGATAAAGTCGGTAATATGCTATTTTTTCAAAACAATCAGCTTTCGCCATACTGTCGAACGCTCATAAGTCAATGGGTTCAAAATTAAAAGAGCTATCATATCTAGAGATAGTAGAATTGTAAAATTTGTAGTTATCCTTCATATTCTCATACAATCGTAAAGGTAGCTCCAAGATAAGACGGTTAATGGCTTAATATTTAAAATTCACAAACCTCGCAGAATTGGCTACGCTTCAAGCTTACGAGCTCGTAAGATAATTAACAAAGTTTCTATTCAGTAAGAGTCGAGGTAGGGTAAACCGTTTTAGGAATTTTAGGAAATGAATGCAAAACGAGCATTCGCATGCTTTTCTTTTTTATTTTTCTCCAATCAAATTGCGTTTTTAATCATGTTCATATCCAACTCCGTGGTAGAGGGGCGAGTGTACATTTAAGGCTGTTTTGACCAGTGCTTGCCTCTCTAACTTAATATCTATTTTTTTGCCCATACCTGCTTTGTTGCATCATGTTGACTTAATTAAAATGATTTTACCATCTTTCTGTGTAATTGCCTTTGATTCCGATGGTTCGGCAAAAAATGTCACACAAACATAAATAAAATGAAAATTTGATTGAAGAAAAAAAGAAGAAGGAAACAGTGTGAATGTTCGTTTTAGCATTCCTTTTCCTAAAATTCTATTCAGTAAAAACTGACTTAGAAGAATAAATAAAGAGATTTGTCTGAACTAATGATACATACATGCTTCAACTATTAGCTTACCGATAATGAGTGGCTTCTTGAACTCGGCCCTGAGGTCCGGAACTTCCTTCGCAAGGTAAATCAGTAGCCTGTCAGCGTATCCTGCGCTCTCTTCGAACGGCTTTCCAGGTAGTCGACTGTAAATCAAGGTCGGAGCAGATCCCCTCCAGCCTCGAGTCACGTAGTCGCAGTGACCGCGCGCGTCCGACACAAGAATGAAGCTCGTCTCTCGGTGGCATCCGTGGTGCCAGTTGTTGATGTAGAAGCGTCGCTTCGAGCTTCTCTCGCCTTCCAGAGAAAAGTAGTTAAACTCTTTCCGATCGACCGAGTACGGATAAGACGACTCAAGTCTCAGCTCCGAGAACCAGTTCTCTTTGTCGAGCTTCTCTGTGTCGGTGGAAACATCGAACACCACTTGGGAGACGACTTGATTGTCGTCTTTGCGCATCTCGACGACCATCTTGGTCATTCCCGACTGCCTCACAGCTCGAGGAAGCTCGTCGATGAGATCGGATCTGTAGACCGGAGGCAGAGATCCGTTGGCGGGCATTTTGTAGTTTTGTTGATGCTCAAATGTCTCCAGAGCCTCCAAGTGCACGTTCGGGATAATGGTGAACAACAGCTGCTTGTCTTTTTCTGCAACAGAAGAACATGACAAATAATCATTACAAAGATCTTGCCCGACGTTGTAATTTGATTTTTGTCTCTGCCTCCTAACCACCCTTATCATTGCATATTTAACCGCAATTTTCAGTTACAATTGTGATATAAATTCTACGTTAATGCATTTAATGCGCATGACTGATACGGTCTGACCTCAATTTTCCATGTGAATATCTACTTTGTAAACGCCTTGAAATTTTGTCTAGATACTAAAAGAGATATAGAGCTCGAAAAAACGGGATTTCCGTCTATAAAGTGTTACGAGATACGAGCTAGTTTGAGATCTCGTACCAAACATGACCGTCCGATTGAACTCCTCTCGCAGTTCCGTCACCGAGTCCGTCAGGTAGATTGTGAACCGATCAGCATAGTCCACTCCGCTCCTTAAGGTGGCAGTTCGGTATCTGTTGTACGCCAGCACTGGAGCCGAGCCCTTCCAGCCTTCGTTGGCCCAGGTGCACCCATCGCGTTTGTCGGACACCATCCAGAAACCTCGATCATTGACACAACTACCGTAAGAAAATGAGGCCAAAAAGCGACGTTTCAAAGGGGCGTCCCCGTTAATACTAAAGTAGTTCACGCTTTGTTTCGGATCGATATTGAATGGATACGACGAGACGAGTCGAGAGCGCGAGAACCAGTTCATCAGTGTGATCTCGTCGGTCTTCTCTGACAAGTCAAACACCATCCGAGCGCCCACGCGATCGTCCTTCTCCATCTCAGCGACAATCTTTGTCTTTCCTGATTGCTTCACAGTGAGGGCGAGTTGATCGAGCAGGTCAGATCTGTAGACAGGAGGCAGAGACCCGTCAGTCGGAACCTTGTAGTTCTGCTGGACAGAGTACGCAGACAAGGCCTCGGTGTTGATATTGGATTTGATCGTGAACAGCACTTGCTTGTTGCCATCTGCAATTATTAGATATTTAAAAATTCGCCATCAACGTTGGTTACATTGATGTTTGTGTTTTTCTGAAGCTCCAAAGTTGAGACGTTTACAGGTAGAATCCTAAAATTAGTGATCTGTTTTTTACCAGTACTCTCCTATGCGTCATAAAGAAGTAACTCAACTTAACTTAACTCAGCGGGTGAATTCAATTACGACTAACCATACACTGCTTTTGATCACATGCACTGGATTTACGAGCATTTAGAGCAAAATATTGGCATAAAGTATATCGTACCAACAATGAGCGGCTTCTTAAACTCGGCCCGTGGATCCAGTACCTCTTTCGCAAGATAAATTATTAGCCTGTCCGCGTAGCCCACGCTTTCGTGGAACGATCGACCCTGCTCTCGGTTGTAGGCCAGACTCGGAGGAGAGCCTCGCCAGCCTCGAGTTACCCAGTCGCAGCTGCCGCGCGAGTCAGACACCATGATGAAGCCTGAATCTCTGGTGCAACCTCCATAGTGGTTGCTGATGTAGAATTTTCGGCTAGCATCCCCTTCCAAAGAAAAGTAGTTGAACTCTTTCCGACTAATTGGATAAGGGTAAGATGAGTACAGTCTTAACAGCGAGAACCAGTTCTCTTTGTCGAGCTTGTCAGTGTCGGTGGAAACATCGAATGCCACTTGAGAGACGACTTTATTGTCTTTGCGCATCTCGACGACCATCTTGGTCATTCCCGACTGCCTCACAGCTCGAGGAAGCTCGTCGATGAGATCGGATCTGTAGACCGGAGGCAGAGATCCATCGGCAGGCATTTTGTAGTTTTGTTGATGTTTGAATGTCTCCAGAGCCTTCAACTGCACGTTCGGAACAATAGTGAACAACAACTGCTTGCTTTTTTCTAAAATGTTTATATTTAAGTTTTTGTTATTGTATATCTTAGTGCTAAGCAGCCAATGGCTTTTTTTGTTTGATTGGGTATTTCACTACTAAATTTTTCCATAAATTCTTTCGATCAAATAAAATGTCTTACCAAACAGCACCGCTTTTGTGAACTCTGGGCGCAGTTCGTCCACGTGGTTTGTCAAGTAGACCACGAAGCGGTCCGCATAGTCCACCCCGGTGCGAAATGGCGCCGTTCTGAATCTGTTGTATAGCAGCACTGGCGCGGCTCCCTTCCAGCCCTGTGATCCCCAGTTGCAAGGATCCTTCCTGTCTGTGACAATCCAGAATCCTAAATCGTTGTCACATCCCTTTCCCGTGTCCGTTACAGAGAATCCTCGCTTTAAGGATGTGTCACCATCCACGCTAAAGTAGTTCAGATGAATTTTCTTGGAAATCTGATAAGGGTACGCTGCGACGAGTCTATCTCTTGAGAACCAATTGAGTAAGGTAAGCGAATCCGTGTCAGTTGCAACGTCAAATACAAGTCTCGCTACTACTGCGTTGTTTTTGCGCATCTCTGCAACCATCTTGCTACGACCTGAACGCCTCACGGTTTTATCCATCTGGTCCAGCAGGTCCGACCGGTAAATTGGGGGCAGGGAGCGATCGGATGGAATCGGGTAGTCCTGCTGATGCTTGAATGTGTCCACGGCTTCTTTCCCAATGTTAGGCGTGATTGTGTACAGGATTTGCTTGTCTCCGTCTGAAAGCCAATAGAAAGAGATTAAATGGTTCGTGCCAAAAAGTTGCTAACACAATCAAAGATGCTGTATAACTCTGGCGTTCGTTTTCTCAATACATGAACCTCTAGCTTCTTAAAGGCCGGTTCACATTATCACTAATAGCTCTGCACGTCAAAGATGGCTTAAATCAATGTACAGCTGGTTCAGATCCATTTTTAAACTTACTTCAGTATTTGAATGATATCTAACCTTTGGAACTTCTTGCGGCAATTTGAACCGGTCTTTGACTATGACTCGCAGCTATTAGGGCATTAGAATTAAGATTTCTTATTTACTGCTTCGTTTAACTTCCCTAAGTATAGTGCCCAAAGTAATATACTTGCACAATGCTTTTGCAAAAATGTTCGCACGCACCAACAATGAACGGTTGCCTGAACTTCCATCGTCTGTCCTCGACCTCGTGCGTGAGGTACACAAGCATCCGGTCGGCCGTGTCGACGCCAGCATGGAACGGCTTGTTCTGCAGCCGGTTGTACAGCAGCAACGGCGGGGAGCCGCGCCAGTTGCGGTTGGCCCAGTTGCAACTGTCTCTGGCATCTGAGATAGCGATGAACCCGGCGTCAACATGACAGCCTCCATAGTTGTAGCTGATGTAAAACCGCCGCTGCTCGCCCACATCTCCATCCAAGGAGAAGTAGTTGAACTTGGTCTTGTCCACCAGGTAGGGATAGGAGGACTCCAGCCGTTCTAGCGAGAACCAGTTGTCTAAGGTCAGACTGTCGACATCCTTAGTCACATTGAAAACCAACTGAGCCACCACTGAGTGGTCCTTGACGAGCTCCATCACCATCTGGGTCATGCCCGAGTCTTTCACGGTCCGTGACAGATCGTCCAGCAGGTCGGACCGGTACAAAATCGGCAAATTATCGTCGATTGGCGCGCGATAGTTTTGTTGCTGCCTGAACGTTTCCAGCGCGCTCTTGTGGATGTTGGCCTTGATCGTGTACAGAAGCTGTTTTCTTTCCGCTGTAGCAGATCAGGGTGACTTTCAACTATAATTGCCTTAGTTATTCGATAATGTTAATAGTTTCAGTAAAGTGCTCACCGTGGAAGAAGGGCTTCCTGAACTCGGCTCGAAACTCATCCACAGTGTCGGTGAGGTACACCAGAAACTGGTCGGCATACGCGGCGCCCTGTTGCAGCGTGCGGTCCTTAAATCTATTGTAGATCAGCGCCGGTGCGAGGCCCTTCCAGCCATTGCGGCCCCAGCCACAGGGATCTCTGGCGCCGGACACGAGCCAGAAGCCGCGGTCACCATTGCAGCCGTCGAAGCTCGTTGCTATGAAGAACCTGCGCTCCTTGTTTGCGTCACCCTCGATGGAGAAGGCGCTAAACTTGGCCACGTCGTCAAGGCGGTAGGGCCAGGCGCCGATCAGGCGGGACGGCGAGAACCAGTTGAACTGGTCTATGCTGTCCGGGTAGTCGCCGACATCAAAGACGACGCGCATCACGACGGCCCTGTCGACGCGCATCTCGGCGACCATGTAGGTCTTGTCTAGACGGCGGACAGTGTCGGGCAGCTCGTCGAGCAGGTCGGACCGGTAGACGGCCGGCAGCGGCTCATTGGGCGACGGGGCTGGCCGGTTGCCGTTGCCCCGGGTGACGAACGCCTTCTGCGGCTCCTCGCCGATGTTGCTCCGAATAGTGAACAGCAGCGTCTTGCCGTCCTCTGCGATTTTCAAACGATTGTTTTAGTGCAAGCTCGAAGTTTTACAGCAGTTTCAGTTGGGGCAAAATCGCCACCTGGTATCCTACCGACCCATTCTCAGACCCTTACTAGAACTGCGTAACCATATTTTTAGCTACAAATGAGACTGATACCTCGTACTGACTTGCCTGAGAAATTGATTATGTCATAACTGCTTCATGTGACTTACTCTAATCGACTTGGTGTGAGTGTTAAATTATAGGTGCTACTATTTATTTATTAAATTCGATGAGAGATAGCTGTATGTGAACAGACTAAACTGCTAGTGCGGCGACCTGGGTTCAAAGCTGAGTGTAAATCTTTTTTATTCAAAAGTAGAATTAAGAAGGTGGGCGCTATCATTTTTTATGCGACATGTTTCGCCTCGCGTCAGGTATCGTCAGGCTCTTAAAATTAGTAGCGATTTAATTGTTCATTAATACTTAACAATTAAGACTAAAAACGGGTCGATAAAAGTCAGAAATGTATATAAATTAACAGTAGATTGTACAGTCCGACGGAGCGCTCACAGAGTTGCAATGAGGGGAGAGAGGGAGAGAGAGAGAGAGATAGAGAGAGAGAGAAAGAGAGACTATAGCCGATTCTTAGACATTTTGAACAGCACTCATCCCAACATAAAATTCACTGCTGAAGGAGGTGGGAAATCTATACCTTTTCTAGACATTCAGATTAATGTTGAAAACGATTGTGTGTCCACCAAAGTTTATCGTAAACCCACCTACACTGGTCTTCTGCTAAACTTCAATGCTCTCTGCCCAACCCAGTGGAAAGTGGGCCTGCTGCGTGGTATGCTCCACCGGGCTTTCGAAATCTGTAGCACCTGGACTAGTTTCCACGAAGAAATTTGCTTGATTAGCACCTATTTTTCCGAAAACAACTACCCGAAACGGTTCCTCGATTACCACATTAGAAAATTCATTGATGGTAAAGTCTCAAATCCTAACAATAGACAGAATAAGGAAGAACAGAAAGATCTGAGGATTGATTGCACCCATATCTCCATTCCTTTCTATGGGCCAGATTCATTTTAAAAATAAACTCATCAGAGCGTTTAATAAGTATTTAAATGTAAAGCTCATGGTCACTTTCCGTTGCGAGAAAATCGGTCGTTTTGTTAAGAATTTGAAATGCCGCGTTTCCAGCTCCTTACGGGCAGGTGTCGTTTACCAATTTCAATGCTCTGGCGACCAGAGTATCACCTACATAGGTGAAACTACCCGACACCTGTACGTGAGAAGTAGAGAACATAGGCAAAAGATGTCGGCCGTACACGACCACCTGATGATATGCAAAGAATGCTGTGACAGCCAAATAGATAAAAACTTTTCCACCATCCATACGTGCTCAAATGAGTACAGACTAAAAGTGCTTGAAGCCCTGTATATAAAATCGCGTAAACCAATCCTAAATAAGCAACTTGCCAATCACGGTGCCAGTGCCCTCCTTAGAGTATTCTAGGTGTACACTTGTGCTCATCTCACTCTCTTTCTCTCTCTCTCTCTCTCTCTCTCTCTCTCTCTCTCTCTCTCTCTATCTCTCTCTCTCTCTCTCTCTCCCTCTCTCCCTCTCTCCCCTCATTGCAACTCTGTGAGCGCTCCGTCGGACTGTACAATGTACTGTTAATTTATATACATTTCTGACTTTTATCGACCGTTTTTAGTCTTAATTGTTAAGTATTAATGAACAAATAAATCGTTACTAATTTTAAGAGCCTGACGATACCTGACGCGAGGCGAAACATGTCGCATAAAAAATGATAGCGCTCACCTTCTTAATTCTACTTTTTCTCAGACGCGCAACTTTACCACAGTACTATTTTTTATTCAAGTTTTGAAAGGATTTATTACAGAAATGGTTATATATGCGAAAGGGATTATTGCCCGAGCTTAAGAGGGATTATTGCACTAGCTTAAAAAAGGGATTATTTCACTTGATGAGTAAAGAATTATTGTACTACACGAGAAAAGGAAATTTTGCACTTGATGAGTAAAGGATTATCGCGCTAGATGGGAAAGGGAATATTGCACTGGCTGAGACATGGATTATTGCACTAGATGAGTAGAGGATTATAGCACTTAATGAGTAAAGGATTATTGCACTTAATGAGTAAAGGAATGAGTAATGCAAACCCGCACACACCCGCCCCAGCCAAGCGAGCCACCTCACCCCGCAGTTTAAACACCCTTACCACCAACACAGTGGCAAGGGTAACAGAAACTGATTTTTACAATGATGAGTTAAGAATTATTGCACTAGATGAGTAAAGGATTACTGCATTAGCTAAAAAAGAAATTGTTGCAATAGCTACTTGCTTTCTGATGGATGCTTGCTATCTGTGGGATGCTTGCTGTTTAGGGATGCTTGCTATCTGAGGGATGCTTGCTATCTGTGGGATTCTTGCTATCTGGAGGATGCTTGCTATCTGGAGGATGCTTGCTAACTGGGTGATGCTTGGCTTTTGTTACTTTTAAAAAAAGGATTCAAAGCAAACATCCTCGTCCGTGAAAATTTTGCTGTGATTTCAGTTTTTATGTGATTTATAAAACTGAAGAAGGAATTGGTTCTCTAGAAAATGCGCTTTTTGAATAGATTTGCATAAATAATATTTTTTCCTTGCTTATTGGCCGCCCGAAGGTGGGCACTATAGTTTGCTAGATGATCTTTAAAAATTATTAAAACTAACTGATTTGGCTGTACTGTCGAACGTAACCGATGCTTTGAGGCTTTGACCTCGCGTTCGGCCTTTTGTGATCTTACACCATTTGTTTTCAGTGTCACTTAGTTCAAAGCCAGACCTTGCCAGATAAGATGGAATTCGATATTCAACAAAATTTATGACTCATTGCAGAGAAAAATCGATGCCAATGACCAAATGACCTGACCCAGCCAGAAGAAATGATCGAGACCTAAAGATAACGTTTTGGGGAGGGGGTGTAATGGTCTAACGTGACGCTCTGACCCACACAAGAATGACCCACACAATAATGACCAATCAAGAATTACCCAAAACAAGAATAACCCACACAATAATGACCCACACAATAATGATACACAAAAATGACCCACACAAGAAAGACCCACACAATAATGACCCACACAATAATGACCTAGACAAGAATTTCCCAAGCATGCCCTAACTGTCTCAAGCATAATACGTCAATGGCCATGACGCAAGCAACTCAAGCTAAAGATCTGAAGCAACTTAAGATTCGAAGCAGAGGGGCAGAAGGCTTACCAAATGCAAAGCCATTGGGCGAGGCCACATCGGCAGCTTCAACAGATGCGATGGTCCACAACAATGCGAGCAGCCAGTCGCGAAGGTGCCGCCAAGCCATGGTACTTGGAGATGCTGTGCTTCGGCTGTCGGTTCTTCCTAAAGTGCGCGGTAAGTTGCCTAATTGCTGAGTAATTTTTCCGTAAGAACGATTGAGTTAGGCACTAAAAATGAGTGCCTAAAATACCTTTAATTACCTTTCAGGGTCAGGGAGTGAAGCAAAGAGTGCTCTGGAAATCGAAAACACAAAATTGATTTCATAAACTTCTAAGGCGCGTCTCGGGTTGAGCATTAATACGAGCGTATACCTTTTCAAGTGCTCGTTATCGCAAAAGGAGATATAAATGATTCAAGAGTTGTTACTGCAATAGCTATGAAAAATGGATGATTTCGATAAGATAATTTTTTGTTTGATTTTGATAGGTACGAAGAGCAGTAGACTAATTTTTTTTCTCTAAAATCGGTGAAAAATTTTTAAGTCTGTCAGCCAGCAAGCCATTTAAATTTTTTTGAAACCGCTGCGCGATGACACAAACTCAGTGCAATGACACACAAACTCAGTGCTATGAAGCCCAAACTCAATGCAATGACACCCAAACTCAATGCAATGACACCCAAACTCAGAGCAATGACATCTAAACTCAGAGAAATGATACCCAAACTCAGTGCAATGACACCCAAACTCAGTGCAATGACACCCAAACTCAGTGCAATGACACCCAAACTCAGTACAATGACACCCAAACTCAGTACAATGACACCCAAACTCAGTACAATGACACCCAAACTCAGTACAATGACACCCAAACTCAGTACAATGACACCCAAACTCAGTACAATGACACCCAAACTCAGTACAATGACACCCAAACTCAGTACAATGACACCCAAACTCAGTGCAATGACACACAAACTCAGTACAATGACACCTAAACTCAGTGCAATGGCACCTAAACTCAATGCAATGACACCCGAAATCAGTGCAATGACATCCAAACTCTGTGCAATTACATCTAAACTCAGTGCAATTACACCCAAACTCAGTGCAATTACACCCGAAATCAGTGCAATGACATCCAAACTCAGTGCAATGACACCCGAAATCAGTGCAATGACATCCAAACTCAGTGCAATGACACACAAACTCAGTGCAATGACATCCAAACTCAGTGCAATGACACACAAACTCAGTGCAATGACATCCAAACTCAGTGCAATGACACACAAACTCAGTGCAATGACACCCAAACTCAGTGCAATGACACACAAACTCAGTGCAATGGAACTCAAGCGATCGGTCTCCTCTCTGTTTTATCAACTGAAAATTCGTAGGTTTATGCAATTTAAGAGACCATTAAAACCGTCGCTTGGAAACCACAGGGGTTGAGCTGATAACACTTGGCCCTCACAGTTGGATCAGTTTGCTCATCAAAATGCGGTCTGTGACACCCGAATTCTTTTTAGGCTTCCAACCCTGAGATAGCGCATGTCTGGAGCGACATTGAGTTCGAACTTTTCTTCGCAAAAAAATTGGCGATTGCTTTCTGAAAATGATAAAACCAATTGAGAAAAGTTTTAGAGTTTAACCTTCGACTAATCAGGTCTTATGATTTTGAGCCTGTTGATAAGGACAGCAAGTGAATGAAGCATGGCATCGACTTTTCGGTAGACCTCTGCTACTTTTTTTACAATTTAGTTAATTTCTTTTTAAGAAGAGTCAAAACCCTGATAATCAGATCTTTCAGATAAGAATGCATTTTAATGCTACTTTACGGGGTTGGCTCTTTGACCCGGAGACGGCATGACCCAGACAAGATTGACCCAGACACGATTGATCCAGACACGACTGATCCAGACATGATTGACCCAGACACGATTGACCCAGACACGACTGATCCAGGTACGATTGATTCAGACAATATTGATGCAGGCACGGTTGATCCAGACAATATTGATGCAGGCACGGTTGATCCAGACAATATTGATGCAGGCACGGTTGATCCAGACAATACTGATGCAGGCACGGTTGACCCAGACACGACTGATCCAGGTACGATTGATCCAGACAATATTGATGCAGGCACGGTTGATCCAGACAATACTGATGCAGGCACGGTTGATCCAGACAATATTGATGCAGGCACGGTTGATCCAGACAATACTGATGCAGGCACGGTTGATCCAGACAATATTGATGCAGGCACGGTTGATCCAGACAATACTGATGCAGGCACGGTTGATCCAGACAATACTGATGCAGGCACGGTTGACCCAGACACGACTGATCCAGGTACGATTGATCCAGACAATATTGATGCAGGCACGGTTGATCCAGACAATATTGATGCAGGCACGGTTGATCCAGACAATATTGATGCAGGCACGGTTGATCCAGACAATACTGATGCAGGCACGGTTGATCCAGACAATATTGATGCAGGCACGGTTGATCCAGACAATACTGATGCAGGCACGGTTGATCCAGACAATATTGATGCAGGCACGGTTGATCCAGACAATACTGATGCAGGCACGGTTGATCCAGACAATATTGATGCAGGCACGGTTGATCCAGACAATATTGATGCAGGCACGGTTGATCCAGACA
This sequence comes from Macrostomum lignano, assembly GCA_002269645.1. Lineage (NCBI taxonomy): Eukaryota > Metazoa > Platyhelminthes > Macrostomidae > Macrostomum > Macrostomum lignano. Next base: position 14,763 of record NIVC01000239.1, read on the forward strand.
ATATTGATGCAGGCACGGTTGATCCAGACAATATTGATGCAGGCACGGTTGATCCAGACAATATTGATGCAGGCACGGTTGATCCAGACAATATTGATGCAGGCACGGTTGATCCAGACAATATTGATGCAGGCACGGTTGATCCAGACAATATTGATGCAGGCACGGTTGATCCAGACAATATTGATGCAGGCACGGTTGATCCAGACAATACTGATGCAGGCACGGTTGATCCAGACAATATTGATGCAGGCACGGTTGATCCAGACAATATTGATGCAGGCACGGTTGATCCAGACAATATTGATGCAGGCACGGTTGATCCAGACAATATTGATGCAGGCACGGTTGATCCAGACAATACTGATGCAGGCACGGTTGATCCAGACAATATTGATGCAGGCACGGTTGATCCAGACAATATTGATGCAGGCACGGTTGATCCAGACAATATTGATGCAGGCACGGTTGATCCAGACAATATTAATCCAGACACGATTGACCCAGACCGATTGACCCAGACACGATTGACCCAGGCACGATTGACCCAGACACGATCAACAAGTCAAAAAGTGATTTTCGCAAGATTGAATGCAATGTTGAACTTATGGAATTTTACGTCCAAGGACATGGCAAATGCCTCATTGAGCTTAACAGGATGTCTAAAATCCTTAGACCAACTGTTTGTTTCAGTTGGTTGCATAAACTGGATACGAGCCAGCTGCTAGCTTGATTGTCAGCAAGTAACTTCTTAATGCTGAGACAAAATATTTCGCACTCGAGATTTTTCATACATTTAAAAATTTATCTCTGTGGCAAGTGTTGTGGCTTGGTTCTGGTCTGAGTTGCTGCGTAAAATTAAACTTGGCTCCTTGCGCCCTGAGCTCTGAGGCTCCACTTTTTATTTCTTTTATATCTCCAATTAACGCTATAGACAATGAATGCTATTTATTAGCACGTATACAAGCGTAATTGTTCTGCTGTGCCCATGCCCACAGCAGCAAGCAATCTTGATCCACGTTATGGTAGATTTTTTGCGCCTTTTGCACCTAGCGATAACTTTCGTAACCTTGATCTTGCAGCCACAGCTTTTCTTAGCGCATCTGCAGCCCCTTTTCGATCTTCTCAATGCAACTTCTGCACCTCTCTTCCACTTCCGCTATCTCCAAGATACCATTCTTCTTGTAGCCTACACATTCGCCACACTTCCAGTCCTTCTTGTTTTCTTTCACTTTACTTTGACCAGCCCTTGTCAGGCCTGAGAAACTGCCGTGGACTTCTCATGCGCAAGCACTATACAGACGACCGGGTTTTGACCTCTGACGATGTTCTTGCCACACCTGGCGCACGTTCCCGGGTTTGGTTCCACGTCGCCATCCTTTACTAGCTTGACCGCTCTCCACCCTCTACTGTCCAAAAACGCACTGGTGACAGAATTCTCTGTAGACAGCTCCATCCTCCTACTACCTCTCGTACTCCGAAAAATGGGGGTCCGGTTTACTCCAAGTGTTTGTATCCGATGGAGTATTAGTCGATAGTGTTAGACTAGTGCTAGAAGAGTAATAGTCGATGAAAAGCAGTGGTCTTTCTTCTAAAATATACCATTTGTCTAAGAGTAATAAAGATGCCCGAGATTCCCTGTCGATTTCCGGCCGGAGTTTTATACTTCTCGGGCTGGTCACGTGATATTTTGGGAGGCTTCCCTGTCACCTGGAGTTGTAAGGACTGAGGGTCAGTTATGGCATTTAAGCGGTGGTAAAGAATTGGCGTCCCTATTCGTATTGATGAATATTCATAGTCTTGGGTTGAATTTTGAATGACTAAAGTGTATAGCGGGGAATCTTTAAATTGAAGGATGATTCTGTAATGAAGTCAAGTCGCTTATTCTGGAGTAAACTCAGTTGAGGCAAAACCCTCCACGCTCTGTATATTTTATAGGCCAAGGGGCACGGTGGCCCGCGCATGTACATTACCGTACGTACTGCTAACTAGGCTTACTAGACAAGCTCCACCCCTACCACGCGGCCCCCACCCCATAAGTCATCATACTTTTCCCCTCTCAAGAGAAGTCTGCTACCTATCAATCACAGCTCCCGAGTTTTGAGTAGGTCAGCTTCTCAGGTGGCCGTCACCGGCGTGCAGGCTGCTGTCGCTTGAACCACTGGCGTAGCCCACTCGCTGTAGGTCACCGGGCGGATGATGCCTTTGTTTAGCATGTCCTGGAGCTCGAGCTCCAACTTGTCCCGCACTGCGAATGGCACGGGTCTGGCCTTGCAGAATCGAGGCTGTGCGTCACTTTTGAGTCTCAGTGCGACTGTCTGATCCTTCAACTACCCCAGGCTCTCGTCGAAAACATCAGCGAACTCCTCCAGAATCTGGTCGAGAGGCCCGCTGTTCTGCGCCGGCGCCTGGCTGATCTGGTTGGCAAACAACTGAGTCCAGTTGAGTCGCACTTTTCCCAGCCAATTGCATCCCATCAATGGGCAGGCTCCAGTCTGACTCGTGACCACCAGCGGCAGCTTACCATACTGTCCTCCGTCGTAGTTGACCCTGACCTCGGCTGTTCCCTTGACTTGTATTGGCTCGCCAGTCCTGGTCCGGAGTCGCAGGCGTGTTGGTGTCAGCGGAGGTCGGCCGAGTTGCTTCCACACCGCTTCCGCTTCGAGTTGCTTCTGCTCCTTCTCCGGTTCCTTGGCTTGGGCAGTTAGAGTTGGGTAGCGAAATAAGCCTTGTTGCCTGCGGCACTATAGGAGTTGTGAGAAGACTCGCCCAGACTCGTTCCAATCTGGTAGCCTTTTCCGCTGACTCGGGGCCCTGGATGCCTTGTTACAGGTAAAGACAATGCCCGGGGCATTTCCGGGGTCCCGCTCTCAGACCTGCTTTCCAAAATCTTTCCAAAATTTTTCTTTCCAATTCTCTTTTTGCGCGCACATTCGGGTTATGCCGTTGGGGTGGTGGCCTGGTGACGGTCTTAGAACTCGTCTCCCTGATTCCACTGGTTGGGTCCTCGGTGTTCTCGTTGTTCAATTTGCTCAATTTGTTGAGCCCTGAGCAATTGCTAGGGCAAGACTCCTATCTCTGATCCTTGGTGGCCCGGGTCTAGTACCCCTGGTGGACCCACCCTAAATATCTACGGCAGAGCTCTCTTCCGGGCTGATCCGCGCCAGGCTTAGCCTAGCATCCCCGTTTAACAACAAAGATCAGAATGCACATTGGGAATGGAGGGTCGGAATTTGCGTTGACTGTTAGAAATGGAAAGGCTTGGTCGGAGAGAACAAGGACGAGTGCTTTCTCGCGATTTGCTATATGGTGTCTGCGCTGTGAAGACGAGTCTATCGACCATTGGAGGGGTGGCTGTTTTCGAAAATTTATTGCTTTAGGGTTAAATTCTGAATATGGTCAGAGTTGAATCAGGGTAATTCAGGGTGATTCCACATGCAAACTGTGCAACATCTTTAAATGAGCGTAGGGGCTGCGAGGGGAAGAGAATAAAGTGTAGATCAGCATCAGTCGTAATCACCATTCAAAGCGCGAAATTTATCATCCGCACTGTTAATAGAAGTATAAAAGTGTTGCTTTCGCGCAGTCTTGAGGGTTGAAGTTGGGATGACGCAACCACCCCATTGCTTGGTGTGAAGAGTTTTAGAGTGGTGATCAGTCACTCAAAAACTCTCACTTCCAGACCGTAAGTCTGGGGGCAGAATTTAGTGTTCACTTACGATAGCGGGCTCCTCTTCAATTGTAGTTCGGGCTGTAGTCGCGCGCTGAGGGTTCTCCTTGTCGATTCTGAAGTCGGCCAAATACGAGAGCAACTTAAATAATCGTAAAAATTTAATTCGTAGACGTTAGTGTTCCTTGTGGTCAGTAATCAAAATCAGAGATGCGCCCTAATAATCAACTAATAAGCAAGGTCCTCCAGAAAAAGGGGCGTCTTCTTCTAGAAATAACGGAATCGGAGTCGTGTGCCCCTATCGGTTACTCAAGGGTACCTAATCAATCGAAATCAATGATCGTCTAAGAGTATAGGAATCGATCCAGTGGATCCTATCCAATCCCTTAGGAATAGGGAGGCCTTAAATTTCAAGTTAGTATCATGACCTTAAAATCCTGATAGTATCGTAATTCAAGCTTTTAAATTCTAGCAGTATTTGTGTTATTCTACTTACAGTAGCATTTTATGGACTGGACTCTCTACAGGGGGGATTGTACAGCTCGAGCCTCTGAAGCACACATTGTAAACAAGTGTCTCGAGTAGGAAATTATTCAAATCTGCCTCTTAGAGAGAACTAGCAATCTACGCCCCCCGTTGGGGAGCCAAAGAAATGCAATACACGTTTTTTTAATAAGCTACATGTATCCTTGAAATCTTAAAAAATCTCCTGTCAAACCTTGTAAGCCTTGACATGTCAGTAATTCCCCCCCCCCACAAGCTTTAACATATCAACTCCCCCCCTTGACATCTCAGCAATGCCCCCAATAAGCCTTGGAAATCTAAAAATATCTGTCAACCTTCTAACCCTAACCCTAGCCTAACCCTAAACCTAACCCTAACCCTAACCCTTACCCTATGCCTAACCCTAACCCTAACCTAACCCTAAAGCATTGAAATTTCAGTAATTCTCTCTAAGAGTCATTATAGCACTACTACAGCATTATAGCGATTCCCAGCAAGCCTCGACATCGTAGAGATTCCCAAATCCAAAGCATTCCAACCAGCATTCCAATATAGCTGGCGGGGATGTACAATAGTAGATAATTTACATAGAGAAGTAGATTTTGAGAAGTAGATAGTGGTTAGGGGTTAGGCAAGTGACGAAGACCGAACGCAGAACGTGGGCACAAAGCAGCGAGCAGGGGAGCAACCCCTGGCTGTTCGACGAGTTATTTATTTGAAAGGCTGCTCGATGAGCTACGAGAGTATTATTTGAAATTGGTATTTAAAAGACACTAAGAATCAAAGAATGCATTACTTCGTATTAAAAAAATTGAGCAGGTGTGCGACACCGTGAGCAGAGCACAAGTTGTGGGTTTAAAAGCTAGCCGCCCCGCGACAACCCCCCAACGCAGACGCCAACCCGCCACCCCTAACACACTTTGTACGCGGCCTACGGCCGCCCACAAAGCACACTTAATGTACATATAGAAGTAGATATAGAAGTATGCAGTGAAAATTTATAAATTATCGTAGAGACAGATTGGGAGAAGTACGAGATTAATGTACATATATAGAAGTACGAAATGTACATATATTATCACGCTTAGGATAGCGTTTCAACTTGCATATTTCTTGTCAGTAGTACGCTCGTATATGGATATTAGTATAACTTGCGTTTCTTGCGCCAGAATTCTGAAAATCAACACTTAAGAGCAAGGTTAGTAGTTGCAGGGCATGCTTTGAATCCAACTCAAGCCATAACTCTCCGCTCTCTCTTCACCAGCCTAAGCTAGGGCCTTGCAACGCAAATTGCACCACTTCCACCCACATTTGAGCAGGCATGGTGTGAATTCCATGGGGGTCACTTAATGAGGCCGAGATATGAGAAAAGTAACACGTAGTACGGTTCCATGAAATTTCGTCAACCGGCATTTCGTCAACTGGTATTTTGTCAACCAGACACTAAGGAATACTCAGCAAATTGCAGCTGATTATTATAGCTGCACCGGTCAGAGAATGTAAGCAGTGGTAATTCGATACCAAATTTGTTTAAAACGAGTACACTTCTTGGAAGTAAATTTTGGTAGAAACGTTAGGTGCTCAATGGTGTCGCGCCTTGGGATTGCATCATGCAGCTGAACAATGCCTCGCGGGCGTCGGCGAGCTCCAAAATATCCTGTTTGCCGAAAGGGCGTCAATGATGGTGATGACGGACTGGACTGCGACAGCTGCGGGAATTGGCTTCACCGTGCCTGCTAAACTAATTACAATTGTACATCAACAAAGTACCAGTTGAAGAAATGCCGGTGGATGAAATGCCGGTTGACGAAATGTCACCCGTAGTCCTGGGCCCGCTTTAGGGGTGGGTTTCTTTAATTAACATGTTTACTGAATGTATTTATTATAAAAATACCCTCAGCATTTCCCCATTTCTGCCCGAAAACTATGGATTAGCTATTGTTATAAAATAGTTTTTTGTTAGTTAAGTTGTTATTAGCTATTATACGTGTAAATTTTTCAGTAAGTAGGTTTAATCAGTGAAGGCTTCACAAACAACTGCTGTAGCGACGAGACCGGTAGGCTAAAGATATGGTGCATTCAGTTAAAGAATTAACTAGGAAAAGAAAACCCAGTTTTCTTTTAATAGAGGGCACAGAAATTCCTAAGGAGTCGTCTTCTGTCTTCATAAGAGCGTAAACTCTTCAACTGAACGCTTTTTTCTTAAATAGAAATTAGCAGTTTTATCGAAAACAGGCTAACAGCCCCTGCATGTGACATGTAGATGTAGCCAATTCAATGAATTCAACTGAAATACTCTATGAATAAAATTCGTTATTTGAACAAATCTTTTCTTAATTATACCGCATGAAAAGCTATAATCTCTAATCCAAACTGTTTCATGTTAGATCTGTTGCAGCGCGTTCATTACAGTTCGCGTCCCGTCGCCGTCCCATTTTTCGAGCCTCTAATGGGAATGTTAACTTCTTCAGCATTGCAGATTTGAAATGGAAGGAGTAGCGCTGGTAATTTATTAGAATACGTTACAACACAGTTGTAAGACGAGCTACATGTAACTCGCTAACAAGATAAATTGTTACACTCATGACCGTGGTTAGTCGTCTACGGAACAAGTTGTCCAATTTTTAGTGGGACGAATTATCGAAGAATGAACTAACTCTTGAGAGCGAGAGCGAGAGAAGAGATAAGAGAGAAGTGAGAGTGATGGTTAAATCGACGCGAGGCAGGTTATACGAGTTATTTAGAAATATTAAAACTGGACCTCCGTGCGCCACAAGAATCACAAATTAAAACGGCCCGATGGGGGGCCAACACACGCAAAAATACAGAGAAAATAGGAATTAATACGATTACTGGCAGTTTATGTGCATACAAGAAAAAAACCAGTAAAATTTTAACCAGTTACTTTTGATTGGTTGATTCGGTGCAGGCCGAATGATGAAACACAGATGGGGTTCGAACTGAAAATTATGGGTCAGGCATGATTGGTTGGTTGTTAAAAATAATATTTTATGACTTTACCTTCTTATGATTGGTTGGCAAAAATAAACATGTGATTCAGTTTATTTTTATACATAATACTTACTATACTACTGAATAAAGTAAAAGTAGTATGTTAACAATTTTTATGATTTTTGTGGGAAGTAGAACACTACACCAGATATGCTTACTCATTTTTATATATAATGCCTAACTAGTATTTTTAGATTGTTTAGCTGCATTTGCGAAATTGATTGAAGACTAACAAAAAACTTCATTGGATATTAACTACGAGTTAATTTCCAATAAATCCTCACCTACAGCGTTTAAAATAGATTATGGATAGCTAGCTCTCTTCAAACTTCATCTACAAAAAACTAGAAAACGCGGAACACAAAACTAATCTTCGATAGAAGCAACAATTAGAAACAACATTTAATTTTGAAATTTTCATTCCTTGTCAAGTTTATTTTCGAAGACTAAAAACTAAATTTTTATCCACTTGAAAGTATAAAAAATTGTTTTGTCATCACGATCAAAAATCAACACTGTTTTAAAAATCAAAGTTCATTGAATCGGCAGTCAAATATACTCGCAAAAATATTGCGTTTACAGTATTTATGATAGAAGCTATATCCTAAAGTTGCAATATTAAAATCGTGAAGTCCTACATGGTTTGTTATCAAAGTCTATTGAAAAAGTATTAAGATATTCTACACACAGATAGACTACGGGATGTTGAGGCGGGCTTAATAATTATTAATTTATTTGTACTAAAACATTGAAAAGAATTAATTCCTGCTACATAAGGTAGATTACCAGCCGATCAGCGTAGCCGCTGCCCACTCTGCTAGGAGCATCCTGGATGTAGTTGTAAACCAGAACTGGCAGAGATCCCTTGAAGCCCTCGCTAATCCAGGGACAGGAGTCTTCCTTGTCCGAAATGACAAAGAAGCTGCGCTCGGTGTCACAGCCCCCGCCCGTACTGCTGATTGAGAAATGCCGCTTTCTGGATGAGTCGCCATTCAGCGAAAACTGGCTGAATTCAGTCCGGCCGATCCAAAATGGGTACGACGACTCGATCCGCTCCTTCGAGAACCAGTTTTCGCGAGTCAACTTGTCCGTATCCTTGGCAACGTTGAAAATCACCTGCGACACGATGCTCTTGCCTTCGCGCATCTCAACAACTATCCTTGACTTGCCCGACTGCTTCACAGTCAAGGCCAGCTGGTCCAAGAGATCGGAGCGGTACACTGGTGGCAGCGAACCGTCTGTCGGCATTTTGAAGTCCTGCCTATGCGAAAACACGTGAAGCGCCTCTCGGCCGACATTTGCCTTGATTGTGAACAGAAGCTGCTTGTATTCTTCTGTAAATAGAGAGAAATTAAAGAGTGCTACATGAAATAAAGCTTTCATTAGCTTTATTAATAAACTATGTCAGTAGTAGCTTTAAAGGGTCCGGCAAACCCGTTTAATATAAAGCAAATACGACTCACCAAAAATAATAAATCTTTTGTATTCGGCACGTGGGTCAAGGAACTCGTTTGACAGATAAATGATCAATCTGTCCGCGTACCCAACGCTTTCGTGGAACGATCGACCCTGCTGTCGGTTGTAGGCCAGACTCGGAGGAGAGCCTCGCCAGCCTCGAGTTACCCAGTCGCAGCTGCCGCGCGAGTCAGACACCATGATGAAGCCTGAATCTCTGGTGCAACCTCCATAGTGGTTGCTGATGTAGAATTTTCGGCTAGCATCCCCTTCTAAAGAAAAGTAGTTGAACTCTTTCCGACTAATTGGATAAGGGTAAGATGAGTACAGTCTTAGCAGCGAGAACCAGTTCTCTTTGTCGAGCTTGTCAGTGTCGGTGGAAACATCGAATGCCACTTGAGAGACGACTTTATTGTCTTTGCGCATCTCGACGACCATCTTGGTCATTCCCGACTGCCTCACAGCTCGAGGAAGCTCGTCGATGAGATCGGATCTGTAGACCGGAGGCAGAGACCCATCGGCAGGCATTTTGTAGTTTTGTTGATGTTTGAATGTCTCCAGAGCCTCCAAGTGCACGTTCGGAACAATGGTGTAAAGCAGCTGCTTGCTCTTTTCTAAGATGTTTAAAATGGTAAACAGCTTTCATTTGATAATCAGATGAGATAATAATATGAAGACTCTGACTTCAAACCTACCAAACATGACCTTCCGTTTGAACTCCTCTCGCAGTTCCGTCACCGAGTCCGTCAGGTAGATCGTGAACCGATCAGCATAGTCCACTCCGCTTCTAAAGGTGGCAGTTCGGTATCTGTTGTACACCAGCACTGGAGCCGAGCCCTTCCAGCCTTCGTTGCCCCAAGTGCACGGATCGCGTTTGTCGGACACCATCCAGAAGCCTCGATCATTGTCACATCCACCACCAGAGAACGAAACGAAAAAGCGTCTGTTTTGACCAGCGTCTCCGTCAATACTAAAGTAGTTCGTGCTTTGCTTCGGATCGATCTTGAACGGATAGGACGAGACGAGTCGAGAGCGCGAGAACCAGTTCATCAGTGTGATCTCGTCGGTCTTCTCTGACAAGTCAAAAACCATTCGAGCAACCACGTGATCATCTTTTTCCATCTCAGCGACAATCTTTGTCTTTCCTGATTGCTTCACAGTGAGGGCGAGTTGATCGAGCAGGTCAGATCTGTAGACAGGAGGCAGAGACCCGTCAGTCGGAGCCTTGTAGTTCTGCTGGACAGAGTAGGCGTGCTTGGCCTCGGTGTTGATGTTGGATTTGATCGTGAACAGCACCTGCTTGCTGCCATCTGCGTCAATAGAGTTGAATAAAAAATTAATTTTTTCTAGGGCATTCTACGAGGTACTATTGCATATATAGGTAGCTGTCTTGTCCTTGTAGGCTGGCGACTTTTAAACTAGCCAGTGGACTTACTCAGCGTGTACAGTTTTGCATCAACCTATCTCTCTTTGTCAGTTAGTGACCGTGTACGCTCAGCCCTAGCGAGGTATACCAACTCCCTGCATTCTTTGTTCTTGAGCTTTTCGTCGGTATCGATCCGCGAACACATGGCCTTGTCTCTATGAATAAAGTCATGGTTAACCCAGGGTTTTCAATTGACTTTTTTAAACATTAATATAATGGCACTTTTTCATAAAATGTTAGCTTTTTTCAGCCAATTCTTGGGCACTGTAATCCAAGATATGCTCGTATGTTGTCCAAAATAATGCAGCTTTTGTCTGTGGTAGCAAGGCTGCCTGACAGAATATATCATGGAGTTCTATAGAACTCCTTGGATTAAATCTTATCCGTGTCAGCTCAAATGGGGCTGCAAAAAGCTATAAAAAAGTTCCAACAGTCAACAAGTAATCGTAATTTTGTTTCTTCAGCAAAATCTTTGAGATTTTTAAAGCTTTTATATACCAATCTGTGAAGAAATCAGCCAACAGATAAAACGCAGTACTCGTAAATCCTGTGATCCCAATCAATAAACTTAACAGCATAACGTACCGATCATGAGTGGCTTCTTGAACTCGGCCCTGAGGTCCGGAAGTTCCTTCGCAAGGTAAATTAGTAGCCTGTCAGCGTATCCTGCGCTCTCTTCGAACGGCTTTCCAGGTAGTCGACTGTAAATCAAGGTCGGAGCAGATCCCCTCCAGCCTCGAGTCACGTAGTCGCAGTGACCGCGCGCGTCCGACACAACAATGAAGCCCGTCTCTCGGTGGCATCCGTGGTGCCAGTTGTTGATGTAGAAGCGTCGCTTCGAGCTTCTCTCGCCTTCCAGAGAAAAGTAGTTAAACTCTTTTCGATCGACCGAGTACGGATAAGACGACTCAAGTCTCAGCTCCGAGAACCAGTTCTCTTTGTCGAGCTTTTCTGTGTCGGTGGAAACATCGAACACCACTTGAGAGACGACTTGATTGTCTTTGCGCATCTCGACGACCATCTTGGTCATTCCCGACTGTCTCACAGCTCGAGGAAGCTCGTCGATGAGATCGGATCTGTAGACCGGAGGCAGAGATCCATCGGCAGGTATTTTGTAGTTTTGTTGATGCTCAAATGTCTCCAGAGCCTCCAAGTGCACGTTCGGAACAATGGTGAACAACAGCTGTTTGTCGTTTTCTAAATTGGAAAGTGATGCAGGTTGGAGTATTTTTTACAGTGCTTATTTCTGGTGAATAAGTTTTGTCGACCTTAATTAGTCTTATTCGAGCATTTAATGGTTTTAAATGCACGGATCATTTTATTCGTAACGTCTCACAAACTTATACATCCGAGTATAGTAGAAAATTAGTTAAATACGGTAAAATCCGATACAACTCACACAAAGCAGCCAGTTAGCATTGGAAGGTCAAACAACCAGGAGACCCAGTGGGTGGTCAATAACAACAACAATGACAGCAGCAAGAGCAGCTTGAGTGATGAGGACGTAGTGTTAAGTTTCCTTCGGTCAGCCCGCCCAGAGCAGGGACAATTTAATTGTCGTTTATAAAGGACGCGACACGCAGGATTCGTGTAAATGTTTTTGGAGGCTGAATTTCCCTTAGCGTATACTTAAGTAGTCCGTGGCCTAGAGTAGCTCTGACAGGGGGGAAATCGTTCCCGACGACACTCACACAGCAGCAGCAGCAGCAGCAGCGGCCCATCGTATCAACAGGTATGGACAGCCACAGTATTAACAACGATGTAGCTGTGGTCATAGGCATCACCTCTCCGAGGCGACTCGGATGGTCGGGGGCCTGCCGTACTACGATGCCTGCTACCAGGCAACCACCTCTCCTGGTGCGCACACACTACATGATTATTTCCCTGAGCTCCAGCTCGTCCGACGCCCCAAGTTTTGACGCTTCTTCTTTTGCCTCTGCTTGCAATCCAAGCCCTAATGACTGCAACTGCTTCTGTTTTTCGCGCACTCCCGAGGACTTGTCTGCTGGGGGGTAGCCTGGGTAAACTCGGTCCTAGCACCGAAATTCCACTTTTTGGGTTGGCGGTGTCTTGTACCATAGGTTTGGGTTAGTAGCCCCAAAATTCCCCCTGGCCTAGACGTCGGGGCCCAATCAGGAAGGGATCTCGGGCTTAGGCCCCTGGAAGTGCCACTCAGCGGCAGAGCCCCCCCCCAGGGCTGATCCGCGGGAAGCTAGCTCTTTCCCCCCGTTTAACAACAATGACTGCAACCGCTCAGAAGAGATCTCAGAAGAGATCTCCTATTCATACAGCGCCAAAGCACACTTTGCGAAGTACTTGTTACAATGCAGCGGAATTGTGACATGTGAAAATTGAATGCAGCGGAGTCCGACGCTATCAACGGCATCAGATACAAACGTAAAGCGCCGATCACAATTTTGATCCTGATGACCGACACCCCGAGACTCAGCACCCCCGCCTCCGCTTTGCAATCGGTCCAGGCCCTGTGCCTCTCCTGCGACGCCAGAATTCACAACGGGACCATCCCGCTCAAATACGCCGATCAAAACTGCAACTCGTTTTGCAATCGCACGACAGCCTGCAGAGGAATCACCAGGTACAAGGGGTGGATTTGTTTGAGCGATGTCCGGCGACACCGGACCCGGTCAGTTCGATAGCCAGCCGTTGCGCTGGTGCGCCCTGAACTAAAACTTCTGCGACCCAGGATCTGAACCCGGCCTGTTGCAGGGGCTGAACCCACAAATTCCGCGCCGCCATCCGCCGATTGCCACAAAGTGTGCCCCGACCTTAACAGAACCATTGCAAAGCAGACTGCCTTAAGCAGCCCACATTGCATCACCTCGTGCCACCCGGAGGTGACCCTGGAGCACGCCGACCGCCCCGCCTGCTGCCGCACCATTAAGCGCAAGGAATCAGTTCTGTTTCTCCAAGGAAACGCCCATGTTACCCTCAAGATTGCCGAACTTCAAAACCTTATCGAACAACAAAAACAAGCAATCAACAAAAAAAACAAATAACTTTGCTTTCAATAAATCACTTACCTAACATGACCTTCCGATTGAACTCCTCTCGCAGTTCCGTCACCGAGTCCGTCAGGTAGATCGTGAATCGATCAGCATAGTCCACTCCGCTTCTAAAGGTGGCAGTTCGGTATCTGTTGTACACCAGCACTGGAGCCGAGCCCTTCCAGCCTTCGTTGCCCCAAGTGCACGGATCGCGTTTGTCGGACACCATCCAGAAGCCTCGATCATTGTCACATCCACCACCAGAGAACGAAACGAAAAAGCGTCTGTTTTGACCAGCGTCTCCGTCAATACTAAAGTAGTTCGTGCTTTGCTTCGGATCGATCTTGAACGGATAGGACGAGACGAGTCGAGAGCGCGAGAACCAGTTCATCAGTGTGATCTCGTCGGTCTTCTCTGACAAGTCAAAAACCATTCGAGCAACCACGTGATCATCTTTTTCCATCTCAGCGACAATCTTTGTCTTTCCTGATTGCTTCACAGTGAGGGCGAGTTGATCGAGCAGGTCAGATCTGTAGACAGGAGGCAGAGACCCGTCAGTCGGAGCCTTGTAGTTCTGCTGGACAGAGTATGCGTGCTTGGCCTCGGTGTTGATGTTGGATTTGATCGTGAACAGCACCTGCTTGCTGCCATCTGCAATTAGTAGATTTTTAAACGTTCGGCATCAATAATGGTTAGATTTATTTTTCATATTTTCTGAAACTCCAAATTGAGATGTTTCGAAATTAGTGATTTGTGTGACTCTCCTAGGTTCTCTCCTTAGGTGTCATTAAGAAGTAACTCCAGAGGAAGTTTATTCAGTATTTGTAAAGTAACTGATTAGGCGTTCTCTGTTTAATTTTTTATAGTTTTTTATTACCAGTTCATTCCATGAATCTAAGAAGCTGCAGCCTTTGCTGTTTACTTAGTTATTGCAAACTCTTTTGAGACTGGCGTAGTTTAAATGTTAATTCGGAAAGAATAGGTCTGCCAGTGATAATTAATACCTGCCCATTGCATACAGGCTGTCAAATCATATGCGAGCGTATTACTTGGCTAGGTGGCTTATTGTTGTTTTGATTTTGTCCTCATTCTTTCTTGGAGTACATAGTCCCGTGCTTTATAGCCAGAAGACCCTGTCCAGTTAATCGAAGTTGCTGTAATACGTAAATCTACAGCAAGCTTGATTACTTAAAGCAACCCTTTCTCACTATCTTCGAGGAGAAGGCTTTTAGAAGTCAACGGCCAATACTAGCAAACTTACTAAATATTAAATTTTTCGTGACAAGACCTATTCTAATTATTCGCTTGCGATATATTTGTTACAACTGACACCCGAATATTACTGGTTCTCTGCTATCGACACAAGGTACCAGTATTTACAAGTACAAACCGGCTTTGCACTCTGCTAAAAATATATAAGGCGTCATCCGCGGGCCCCAAAAGCTAATTCAGCGCCTCAGAAGTTCAGAGGAGTCATACTAGTACTACGGAAGACAGTATCAATTCCGAAAACACTAAGAAAAGAATCTTTGTTTAATTGGACTATCGAAGTTACTGGGTTGCCGGCATTAGCTGGAGGGATCAATAGTTCCTTGATATCAGAAGGTTGGATAAGGGACATCAAACGATAAGTTTTGCCATTTCTGAGCCATTTAAAGCAAAGCATCAGAACCCTTCAAAAGTGTCTCCCTGCCCCGCAGATGTTTCTAAGATGAATCAGAAATATTATATTCAATATTTTTGGTGAAGGAGTGCGTTTCCACCTCACTGTTAAATACTCCTAAGGCAACCGATGTATCATTTAAAAAAGTTATCAATAATAGAAGTTGATAAATAGTAAAATTTGTCATTTCCCTTCAAGTACAAGTTATAAAGATATAAAAAACCTAATGGCAAAAAAGCAAAACTTCACTAACCTCGAATTTGGGCTACGTTTCACTCATAATCAAATTAAAAAAAATTCTATTGAGTTAACACTGACTTAGTAAAATAAATAAAGAGATTTTTCTGACCTAGTGGTGGATCCATGCTTCAACTATTAGCTTACCGATAATGAGTGGCTTCTTGAACTCGGCCCTGAGGTCCGGAAGTTCCTTCGCAAGGTAAATCAGTAGCCTGTCAGCGTATCCTGCGCTCTCTTCGAACGGCTTTCCAGGTAGTCGACTGTAAATCAAGGTCGGAGCAGATCCCCTCCAGCCTCGAGTCACGTAGTCGCAGTGACCGCGCGCGTCCGACACAAGAATGAAGCTCGTCTCTCGGTGGCATCCGTGGTGCCAGTTGTTGATGTAGAAGCGTCGCTTCGAGCTTCTCTCGCCTTCCAGAGAAAAGTAGTTAAACTCTTTCCGATCGACCGAGTACGGATAAGACGACTCAAGTCTAAGCTCCGAGAACCAGTTCTCTTTGTCGAGCTTCTCTGTGTCGGTGGAAACATCGAACACCACTTGGGAGACGACTTGATTGTCGTCTTTGCGCATCTCGACGACCATCTTGGTCATTCCCGACTGCCTCACAGCTCGAGGAAGCTCGTCGATGAGATCGGATCTATAGACCGGAGGCAGAGATCCGTTGGCGGGCATTTTGTAGTTTTGTTGATGCTCGAATGTCTCCAGAGCCTCTAAGTGCACGTTCGGGATGATGGTGAACAACAGCTGCTTGTCTTTTTCTGCAACAGAAGAACATGACAAATAATCATTACAAAGATCTTGCCCGACGTTGTAATTCGATTTTTGCTTCTGCCTCCTAACCACCCTTATCATTGCATATTTAACCGCAATTTTCAGTTACAATTGTGATATAAATTCTACGTTAATGCATTTAATGCGCATGACTGATACGGTCTGACCTCAATTTTCTATGTGAATATCTACTTTGTAAACGCCTTGAAATTTTGTCTGGATTCTAAAAGAGATATTCTCTATTTTTACTTTTGTGTAATAATGAAATAGCTTTCACTTTTCTTATCAAGAAAAGCGCAAAAAGCGACGAAATTTCCATGAAAAAAGTGTTAATTTGACATTTCTTACCAAACATGATCTTCCGATTGAACTCCTCTCGCAGTTCCGTCACCGAGTCCGTCAGGTAGATCGTGAACCGATCAGCATAGTCCACTCCGCTTCTAAAGGTGGCAGTTCGGTATCTGTTGTACGCCAGCACTGGAGCCGAGCCCTTCCAGCCTTCGTTGCCCCAAGTGCACGGATCGCGTTTGTCGGACACCATCCAGAAGCCTCGATCATTGTCACATCCACCACCAGAGAACGAAACGAAAAAGCGTCTGTTTTGACCAGCGTCTCCGTCAATACTAAAGTAGTTCGTGCTTTGCTTCGGATCGATCTTGAACGGATAGGACGAGACGAGTCGAGAGCGCGAGAACCAGTTCATCAGTGTGATCTCGTCGGTCTTCTCTGACAAGTCAAAAACCATTCGAGCAACCACGTGATCATCTTTTTCCATCTCAGCGACAATCTTTGTCTTTCCTGATTGCTTCACAGTGAGGGCGAGTTGATCGAGCAGGTCAGATCTGTAGACAGGAGGCAGAGACCCGTCAGTCGGAGCCTTGTAGTTCTGCTGGACAGAGTATGCGTGCTTGGCCTCGGTGTTGATGTTGGATTTGATCGTGAACAGCACCTGCTTGCTGCCATCTGCAATTAGTAGATTTTTAAACGTTCGGCATCAATAATGGTTAGATTTATTTTTCATATTTTCTGAAACTCCAAATTGAGATGTTTCGAAATTAGTGATTTGTGTGACTCTCCTAGGTTCTCTCCTTAGGTGTCATTAAGAAGTAACTCCAGAGGAAGTTTATTCAGTATTTGTAAAGTAACTGATTAGGCGTTCTCTGTTTAATTTTTTATAGTTTTTTATTACCAGTTCATTCCATGAATCTAAGAAGCTGCAGCCTTTGCTGTTTACTTAGTTATTGCAAACTCTTTTGAGACTGGCGTAGTTTAAATGTTAATTCGGAAAGAATAGGTCTGCCAGTGATAATTAATACCTGCCCATTGCATACAGGCTGTCAAATCATATGCGAGCGTATTACTTGGCTAGGTGGCTTATTGTTGTTTTGATTTTGTCCTCATTCTTTCTTGGAGTACATAGTCCCGTGCTTTATAGCCAGAAGACCCTGTCCAGTTAATCGAAGTTGCTGTAATACGTAAATCTACAGCAAGCTTGATTACTTAAAGCAACCCTTTCTCACTATCTTCGAGGAGAAGGCTTTTAGAAGTCAACGGCCAATACTAGCAAACTTACTAAATATTAAATTTTTCGTGACAAGACCTATTCTAATTATTCGCTTGCGATATATTTGTTACAACTGACACCCGAATATTACTGGTTCTCTGCTATCGACACAAGGTACCAGTATTTACAAGTACAAACCGGCTTTGCACTCTGCTAAAAATATATAAGGCGTCATCCGCGGGCCCCAAAAGCTAATTCAGCGCCTCAGAAGTTCAGAGGAGTCATACTAGTACTACGGAAGACAGTATCAATTCCGAAAACACTAAGAAAAGAATCTTTGTTTAATTGGACTATCGAAGTTACTGGGTTGCCGGCATTAGCTGGAGGGATCAATAGTTCCTTGATATCAGAAGGTTGGATAAGGGACATCAAACGATAAGTTTTGCCATTTCTGAGCCATTTAAAGCAAAGCATCAGAACCCTTCAAAAGTGTCTCCCTGCCCCGCAGATGTTTCTAAGATGAATCAGAAATATTATATTCAATATTTTTGGTGAAGGAGTGCGTTTCCACCTCACTGTTAAATACTCCTAAGGCAACCGATGTATCATTTAAAAAAGTTATCAATAATAGAAGTTGATAAATAGTAAAATTTGTCATTTCCCTTCAAGTACAAGTTATAAAGATATAAAAAACCTAATGGCAAAAAAGCAAAACTTCACTAACCTCGAATTTGGGCTACGTTTCACTCATAATCAAATTAAAAAAAATTCTATTGAGTTAACACTGACTTAGTAAAATAAATAAAGAGATTTTTCTGACCTAGTGGTGGATCCATGCTTCAACTATTAGCTTACCGATAATGAGTGGCTTCTTGAACTCGGCCCTGAGGTCCGGAAGTTCCTTCGCAAGGTAAATCAGTAGCCTGTCAGCGTATCCTGCGCTCTCTTCGAACGGCTTTCCAGGTAGTCGACTGTAAATCAAGGTCGGAGCAGATCCCCTCCAGCCTCGAGTCACGTAGTCGCAGTGACCGCGCGCGTCCGACACAAGAATGAAGCTCGTCTCTCGGTGGCATCCGTGGTGCCAGTTGTTGATGTAGAAGCGTCGCTTCGAGCTTCTCTCGCCTTCCAGAGAAAAGTAGTTAAACTCTTTCCGATCGACCGAGTACGGATAAGACGACTCAAGTCTAAGCTCCGAGAACCAGTTCTCTTTGTCGAGCTTCTCTGTGTCGGTGGAAACATCGAACACCACTTGGGAGACGACTTGATTGTCGTCTTTGCGCATCTCGACGACCATCTTGGTCATTCCCGACTGCCTCACAGCTCGAGGAAGCTCGTCGATGAGATCGGATCTATAGACCGGAGGCAGAGATCCGTTGGCGGGCATTTTGTAGTTTTGTTGATGCTCGAATGTCTCCAGAGCCTCTAAGTGCACGTTCGGGATGATGGTGAACAACAGCTGCTTGTCTTTTTCTGCAACAGAAGAACATGACAAATAATCATTACAAAGATCTTGCCCGACGTTGTAATTCGATTTTTGCTTCTGCCTCCTAACCACCCTTATCATTGCATATTTAACCGCAATTTTCAGTTACAATTGTGATATAAATTCTACGTTAATGCATTTAATGCGCATGACTGATACGGTCTGACCTCAATTTTCTATGTGAATATCTACTTTGTAAACGCCTTGAAATTTTGTCTGGATTCTAAAAGAGATATTCTCTATTTTTACTTTTGTGTAATAATGAAATAGCTTTCACTTTTCTTATCAAGAAAAGCGCAAAAAGCGACGAAATTTCCATGAAAAAAGTGTTAATTTGACATTTCTTACCAAACATGATCTTCCGATTGAACTCCTCTCGCAGTTCCGTCACCGAGTCCGTCAGGTAGATCGTGAACCGATCAGCATAGTCCACTCCGCTTCTAAAGGTGGCAGTTCGGTATCTGTTGTACGCCAGCACTGGAGCCGAGCCCTTCCAGCCTTCGTTGCCCCAAGTGCACGGATCGCGTTTGTCGGACACCATCCAGAAGCCTCGATCATTGTCACATCCACCACCAGAGAACGAAACGAAAAAGCGTCTGTTTTGACCAGCGTCTCCGTCAATACTAAAGTAGTTCGTGCTTTGCTTCGGATCGATCTTGAACGGATAGGACGAGACGAGTCGAGAGCGCGAGAACCAGTTCATCAGTGTGATCTCGTCGGTCTTCTCTGACAAGTCAAAAACCATTCGAGCAACCACGTGATCATCTTTTTCCATCTCAGCGACAATCTTTGTCTTTCCTGATTGCTTCACAGTGAGGGCGAGTTGATCGAGCAGGTCAGATCTGTAGACAGGAGGCAGAGACCCGTCAGTCGGAGCCTTGTAGTTCTGCTGGACAGAGTACGCAGACAAGGCCTCGGTGTTGATATTGGATTTGATCGTGAACAGCACCTGCTTGCTGCCATCTGCAATCAAAAGATACTCTTTTATTACCGAGGTGCAATTTCAGGATGTGGAACCCGATGCAGATTATTTATTTGCCCGTACTGAGATGATATAGATTTAAGGTTACTGTAGATTTATCTCTTGCTCAAGACAATATCAAAGCCTACTCAAGTAACATATATATAGGACGCTACACTCGAAATCCATGGTAAATGTTTTGAAGGCAACTTTTCGCCGAAAAATACACTATAGAGATGGGAGGTTTCAATTTTTTTCAGCACCAAAATTGTTTTTCCTTTTAATACTAGGCAGATCCAGTGTTCATCTTTTGATATGTTGTGCCTTTCTTATTGCTCTATCGATATGCATAAAGCTTTTCGTTCCGAAATAGTTTTAAAGGCAGGTTTTACTGGAAAAATGCACCACGGAGACAGGAAATTGTTATTATTTCTTGTCATTATTTTAAACGTTTTTTCAAGTCACAGACCAATTTAACATAAAAATTCTATTAATGCGTCGTTAGAGCAGCATGTGAAACACGAAATAGTGTGATTATAACTTTCTCTGACACTTCCAAGAGACCCAATCACTGTTTTAGTGTTGAAAATCGTGAAATTTCCTATCTCCGTAGTGTATTTTTCCGGTGAACGAAAAGCTTTAGTTTTTTAACGATCCTTACTGTACTGCAAATATATGGTTTTCGGTTTCCAATAGAAACTGGAGGAGTTTACCCATTGTGTAAACTAAATGTTTATTGAAGTTTTAGGTCGATCGCTGTAACTTTTCCGGTTGTTTTCATCGGTAATAAGTGAAATTCGTAAAATGGGTAATACGAGCGTAGTTGCTTGGCACAATGTTATAAAGATTCACCGTCCTAGAGCGTGGAGACCGGGTGAATTCAAATAACTACACTTCTCTTGTTCAGGTTCACTGGATGTACGTAGCTTCTTTACTCGTAAGATTCAGATATTCAGATATTTAGATAGAGAAATCCTGATTGTACGTGAATTGTACGTTTTTTCTTCGGAGCTTGGGCGTTCGAGTCCCAACAAGTGTCTATCGAAACCGAATCGTCAATGAGCTGCATTGTTGCCCTTAGAGAATTCTGATGGCAATATTATCTTTTACAAATTTTAACCGAAGAAATAAATACTGGATTGAATTTTCTTTAGTACTAACAGAAGACTTATTCCTTCTACTTAGTTTGCTGTTTTTTGGAAATTTAAAACTCTCACAAGATAAATTTTCGATTGGAAAAATTCGTTAAATTGGGTACGCTCGTAGTTGGAAGGCTAGAATCGTCTAGACTATGTTGCAGACAATATAGTTTCCAGCACATTTTACTGCAGTTGCTGAAGAGAATTTCATTTTGGAGCAATACAAGTCCTAAAAGGCAAAAACTTTTGTAGAAACGTAGGACAAAGAACAAAGAAGGAACAAAAATTGACCTAAAGGTACGAGTATATCCTACCGATGATTAGCGGCTTCTTAAACTCGGCTCGAGGATCCAGTACCTCTTTTGTCAGGTAAATTACTAGTCTGTCCGCGTACCCAACGCTGTCGTGGAACGATCGACCCTGCTCTCGGTTGTAGGCCAGACTCGGAGGAGAGCCTCGCCAGCCTCGAGTTACCCAGTCGCAGTTGCCGCGTGAGTCAGACACCATGATGAAGCCTGAATCTCGGTCACAGCCTCCATAGTGGTTGCTGATGTAGAATCTTCGCTTCTGGCCAGTATCCCCATCCAAAGAAAAGTAGTTGAACTCTTTCCGACTAATTGGATAAGGGTAAGATGAGTACAGTCTTAACAGCGAGAACCAGTTCTCTTTGTCGAGCTTCTCTGTGTCGGTGGAAACATCGAATGCCACTTGAGAGACGACTTTATTGTCTTTGCGCATCTCGACGACCATCTTGGTCATTCCCGACTGTCTCACAGCTCGAGGAAGCTCGTCGATGAGATCGGATCTGTAGACCGGAGGCAGAGATCCGTTGGCGGGCATTTTGTAGTTTTGTTGATGCTCAAATGTCTCTAGAGCCTCCAAGTGCACGTTCGGAACAATTGTGTAAAGCAGGTGCTTGCCTTTTTCTAAAAATTTTTACTTGAGTTTTTGTTATTGAATTTCCTATTGTTAAGCATCCAATTGAATTTTTCCATAAATTCTTTCGATCAAATAAAATGTCTTACCAAACAGGACCGCCTTTGTGAACTCTGGGCGCAATTCGTCCACGTGGTTTGTCAAGTAGACCACGAAGCGGTCCGCATAGTCCACCCCGGTGCGAAATGGCGCCGTTCGGAATCTGTTGTATAGCAGCACTGGCGCGGCTCCCTTCCAGCCCTGTGATCCCCAGTTGCAAGGATCCTTCCTGTCTGTGACAATCCAGAATCCTAAATCGTTGTCACATCCCTTTCCCGTGTCCGTTACAGAGAATCCTCGCTTTATGGATGTGTCACCATCCACGCTAAAGTAGTTCAGATGAATTTTCTTGGAAATCTGATAAGGGTACGCTGCGACGAGTCTATCTCTTGAGAACCAATTGAGTAAGGTAAGCGAATCCGTGTCAGTTGCAACGTCAAATACAAGTCTCGCTACTACTGCGTTGTTTTTGCGCATCTCTGCAACCATCTTGCTACGACCTGAACGCCTCACGGTTTTATCCATCTGGTCCAGCAGGTCCGACCGGTAAATTGGGGGCAGGGAGCGATCGGATGGAATCGGGTAGTCCTGCTGATGCTTGAATGTGTCCACGGCTTCTTTCCCAACGTTGGGCGTGATTGTGTACAGGATTTGCTTGTCTCCGTCTGAAAGCCAATAGAAATAGATTAAATGTTTCGTGCCGAAAAGTTGCTAACACAATCAAAGATGCTGTATAACTCTGGCGTTCGTTTCCTCAATACATGAACCTCTAGCTTCTTAAAAGCCCGTTCACATTACCACTAATAGCTCTGCACGTCAAAGATGGCTTAAATCAATGTACAGCTGGTTCAGATCCATTTTAAAAACTTATTTGAAAGATATCTAACCTTTGGAACTTTTTGCGGCAAAGTGAACCGGTGTTAGGATTTCTGTTCCCTGAAGTTAAGGATCTCCTGCACGGAGACCCAACACGAAAGATTACGCCATTTTACAATCGCCCGCACGGAAGGTTTCTATGCACAATAAAAAGCTAGAGATTATAATTTTCGACATATTAATTATGGGGGAGATCTGTAACTGGAGATCCTAAATCAAACCCTAGTTTTTGCACTCGTGAAGGAAATCGGCAAACGGTGCAGAATCTCCGAGGGGACAACGGAATCTGGTTTAAGATCTCCGGATAGGGAGACCTGACCATGCCTTGGAGATCCTACAACGGTTACGCATCTCCTATCGCGGAGATCCATAACCGTTTGTAGTCTCCGAAGGAGATCTTACACCCTGTAAAGTCTCCGGTTGGAGATCCCAGCCTGTTTGCAGTCTCCGGATCGGCGACCCAAACTGGCCGGAGCCTCAGAGGCTCTAAACTGTAACACCGGTCTTTGATTATTACTCGTGATTATTATTAGGGCATTAAAATAAATATATCTTATTTTACTGCTTCGTTCAACTACCCTAAGTATAAGTGCCCAAAGTAATATACTTGCACAATGCTTTTGCAAAAATGTTCGCACGCACCAACAATGAACGGTTGCCTGAACTTCCATCGTCTGTCCTCGACCTCGTGCGTGAGGTACACAAGCATCCGGTCGGCCGTGTCGACGCCAGCATGGAACGGCTTGTTCTGCAGCCGGTTGTACAGCAGCAACGGCGGGGAGCCGCGCCAGTTGCGGTTGGCCCAGTTGCAACTGTCTCTGGCATCTGAGATAGCGATGAACCCGGCGTCAACATGACAGCCTCCATAGTTGTAGCTGATGTAAAACCGCCGCTGCTCGCCCACGTCTCCATCCAAAGAGAAGTAGTTGAACTTGGTCTTGTCCACCAGGTAGGGATAGGAGGACTCCAGCCGTTCTAGCGAGAACCAGTTGTCTAAGGTCAGACTGTCGACATCCTTAGTCACATTGAAAACCAACTGAGCCACCACTGAGTGGTCCTTGACGAGCTCCATCACCATCTGGGTCATGCCCGAGTCTTTTACGGTCCGCGACAGATCGTCCAGCAGGTCAGACCGGTACAAAATCGGCAAATCGTCGTCGATTGGCGCGCGATAGTTTTGTTGCTGCCTGAACGTTTCCAGCGCGCTCTTGTGGATGTTGGCCTTGATCGTGTACAGAAGCTGTTTTCTTTCCGCTGTAGCAGATCAGGGTGACTTTCAACTATAATTGCCTTAGTTATTCGATAATGTTAATAGTTTCAGTAAAGTGCTCACCGTGGAAGAAGGGCTTCCTGAACTCGGCTCGAAACTCGTCCACAGTGTCGGTGAGGTACACCAGAAACTGGTCGGCATACGCGGCACCCTGTTGCAGCGTGCGGTCCTTAAATCTATTGTAGATCAGCGCCGGTGCGAGGCCCTTCCAGCCGTTGTGGCCCCAGCCACAGGGATCTCTGGCGCCGGACACGAGCCAGAAGCCGCGGTCACCATTGCAGCCGTCGAAGCTCGTTGCTATGAAGAACCTGCGCTCCTTGTTTGCGTCACCCTCGATGGAGAAGGCGCTAAACTTGGCCACGTCGTCAAGGCGGTAGGGCCAGGCGCCGATCAGGCGGGACGGCGAGAACCAGTTGAACTGGTCTAGGCTGTCCGGGTAGTCGCCGACATCGAAGACGACGCGCATCACGACGGCCCTGTCGACGCGCATCTCGGCGACCATGTAGGTTTTGTCTAGACGGCGGACAGTGTCGGGCAGCTCGTCGAGCAGGTCGGACCGGTAGACGGCCGGCAGCGGCTCATTGGGCGATGGGGCTGGCCGGTTGCCGTTGCCCCGGGTGACGAACGCCTTCTGCGGGTCCTCGCCGATGTTGCTCCGAATAGTGAACAGCAGCGTCTTGCCGTCCTCTACGATTTTCAAACGATTGTTTCAGTGCAAGCTCGAAGTTTTACAGCAGTTTCAGTTTGGGAAATCGCCACCTGTATCGGCCATATGCTCGTACTCATTCTTTGACCCTCGACGAAACCGATCGTCTTTTCCAAATTTAAATTTTTTGCTAGTTAGACTAAATTTATAAGCACATTCTATATATTCTAATTTTTTCATGCATTATTGGTCATGCAATACCTGTAGCACTCTATACTGCGATGAATTTCATTTCGATGACACAACGTAAAACTTGAAAAGCATCAGCACCTTAGTTCATCGATTTTCTCAGTCTTTCTGTTCATCTACCTTGAAGTATACTTAGAAACTATCTTAAATGAATGGAAATACTATAGGCTCATAGCTTAAGTAGATTAAAATATTCTCTATTTTATCAGTTATTCAGAAAATCCGTCTCTCATCTCAAAGTTCAGGTAGATTTCTGGTGAAATTACGAGGGTTGTCAGAAAGGTTCTGTGTACAAAGTTCTGTTTGTCTGTGTATTCGAGAATAGCTCAGCTCTATGAATAGCTGAAGAGTTGGGGTTTTAGCCATAGATATATACATATATAAAGAGTCGCTAGCTTTAGTTTTAGAGCAATAGATAATTTCTAGCCTGTGTAGCAGTAGTTTTTCAACCACACCCATGTCGCATTCCGTCCCGCGAAAGAGTTTTTCTAAGCGCGACAATCGATATCATCAAATTTCATGTCCTTCAGGGGCGTTCAGCAACCGAGATTCTTGAAGAAATGCGGCAGACCATATAGGAGACTTTTGCCCATCTTATGAGACGTTGGGCTATTGCCATTCGCAACGGCAAAAAAGACCTCGACGACAAGCCACGCAGTGGACGACCAACGAGTGCTCGGACTGACAGCCTGGTGAGTCAGGTGGAGGCAGCCGTGCTGCAGGACCGGAGACTGACCACCAGGCAGCTGGCTGATGCCATAGGGGTGTCCCACGACTCAGTCCACAAGATCCTGACCGAGGACCTTGGGATGCGCAAGGTCTGTGCCAAGTGGGTGCCGCATCTGCTCACTGACGATCAGCGGGCTCGGCGGGTCGCCATGTGCGCATCCAACCTGCAGCGGTGTCGGCGGGAGGGCATGGCGTTCCTGCAAAGGATCGTTGCCTGCGACGAAACCTGGGCGCATTCTTGGGAGACGGAGTTGAAGCGGCAGAGTGCCACTTGGTGCAGGCCAGGTTCTCCGCGACCTCAAAAGGCCATCCGGAGCATCGGCCAGCTGAAGGTCATGCTTTCTTCGACCGGGAGGGTCTGTTGTTCGATCAGCCTGTGCCAGTGGGGCAGACGGTCAATGGTGATTTCTACCTGTCGGTTCTGGTGAAATTTCGGCGTGCCATTCGGGACAAAAGGCCTGCACTTCACGCGGCTGGCCCGATTCTGCTTCACGACAACGCAGCCCCGCACCGAAAGCAAAGCGTGCTGGCTACGATCGAGTCGTGGGGGTGGGAAATTCTTCCGCATCCGCCTTATTCCCCGTACTTAAGTCCATGCGACCTTTTCCTCTTCCTTCGCATCAAGGAGTCGATGCGGGGCCAGCGCTTCAGCGCAGAAGAAGACGTGAATCGGGCCTACAAGGCTGGCATTGCCGCCGTGACGAACAATGGCATGACTGCAGGCATTGACGGGCTGGTGCGGCGTTGGGAGAAGTGCATTGAAGCTGAGGGCTCATACTTTGAGTGAATAAATGTTAAGGAAGACATTTGTAACTTTTCATGTTTCTATACTGCTTATCGTTCTCAAGTTATTACAATATACACAGAACTTTTCTGATAACCTTCATAGAACTGCGTCGAGTTGAATTTATCGATCTATCTATAGACGGTTAATTAGAGGCCTATAGTTAGCTCGTAATTATTTTGCCAACAACTATAGTTACCGCTGGAGCTGAACTGATAACGCATGGCTCACACAGTAAAAATGGAACTTAGCAGGTCACAGGTTTCCGCTCGTGTCTCTCTATTAGATTTTGCTTATTTTGTCAACACTGTTCGGCAATTGATCTCTGAAAATAATCAAAACTAATAGATAAGGCTGTTGCACTGTTCTACGTAGACGATAAGAAATGAAAGGTGCGTTGACCTTGCATTCGGCCTTTAGTAATCTTTCACCATTTGTTTTTTTAATGACACCATACGAAAGCCAGACCCGGCCAGATAAGATCGAATTTAAAATTCAACAAGATTTATGGCTCGTTTGCGAGAAAGCTCGATGCTAATGACCGAATGAATGAACGCGAATCAGACAGAGAGAATAATCGAGACCTGAATAATGTTCACACACAAAAGGCTCTAAAAATAAGGCAAATAACCATGACTTAAGCAACTTAAACAGGCGCATGTGCTGCGGCGGGGCCAGGGGCGCAAAATATATGGTGCCCCCGCAATAGCTTTGGCGTCCCTGATTCTAGTGATCCAGACACGATTGACCCAGACACGATTGACTCTGACACGATTGACCCAGACAAGATTGACCCAGACACGATTGACCCAGACAAGATTGATCCAGACACGACTGATCCAGACACGATTGATCCAGACACTATTGATCCAGGTACGGTTGATCCAGACAATATTGATCCAGACATGATTGATACAGACACAATGGATCCAGACACGATGGATCCAGACACGATTGACCCAGACACGATTGACCCAGACACGATGGATCCAGACACAATAGAATGACCGAGACACGATTGATCCACACAAGAATGACGCTGACACATGACTCAGAATGACCCAGGTACAAATGTTGCAGTCACATTTGTCTCGAGCATAAGACGTAAGCAACTCAAGCAGACTTATCGGCAAAACACTCACAGCAGACTGAGCAGAGGCAAGCAAGGGCATCCGAGATTCGAAGCAGAGGGGCAGAAGGCTTACCAAATGCAAAGCCATCGGGCGAGGCCACATCGGCAGCTTTAACAGATGCGGTGGCCCACAACAATGCGAGCAGCCAGCCGCGAAGATCCCGCCAAGCCATGGTACTTGGAGATGCTGTGCTTCGGCTGTCGGTTCTTCCTAAAGTGCAAGTTGTATTGCATAACAGGTGA